>VDFB02094720.1:0-68570 GCA_007258455.2 Sequoia sempervirens
TCCTAAGAGATCACATGTAACAATGCATAAACATCTTGGTCTCAAGATAACAAGTACCATGCAAAAACTCTAAACTAGTATCAAGAGTAAACCATGAAACAATACCAATCACACTCTAAACCAAGAATCAACATCTCCAATCACATGAAGATAATAATCACCAATGATGAATCACATCACTACCAACAAATCCCATTGAACCATGATACTAAGCTACACATGGAATCTTGAAAACCATTTCCTCCATAAATATCATCCAAGTCCAAACATTCAATTGAAAAGCCAAACATACCAAATAGAAATAGGATCTCCAAGCCAAGAAGATACAACTTCCATCAAAAATTAGGAACCAATCTTACATTGCCAAATTATCACTGTCAAAAGATCCCATGGAAATGTTTAACCAATGAAATATAACCAAGATATCATGAAATTGTAACAAAATTATATGTTACAAGTCCCATCAACCGACTAATCGGGTAGTCTAACTATCCATCCTATCATCCCAAAGAAACATACCAATGCATAAATGACCACAAACAAGGCCAACTAACAAAGTCAACATCAACATTGAAACAATCTCATGGATATAAATAGTCCATAATCGAGTCATCCCATTGTAAGAAAATGGGTAGCTAATCCACAACTTGCATAACTCATAGATCCAAACAATGAAGCATACAAAATAATCATCACATTAGTAACAAGAAAACTAAGATATTGAGGAAGATAATCTTGTAGATAACAAGAATCAAACACAAAATCAACCACATATTTGATCTTCCAAACATGTCCATGAATGAATAACCATAGTCAAGGAACTAATTAAGCATCAAGGAGATACGAGAATCCTCCTAACACCAAACCAAATTAGGCCACAAAACAACCACATACATGATCATTTTGTGCGAATGCTCAAATGTACCTACATATCCATGACACCATAATCATATCCAATGTTGTACCTACACTCAACTATCACCCACATAAGACTCCAAGTCTCTACTCATGTCAAACCATGTCCTCAAAATTGAAGACAATATGTGTATTTGTCACCATCAAAGTCCAACTCTAAAAAACACATGTAAACCTACTAGGAAGCACAAAACTTTCTCCCTTTCTCTCCCTCCCTCTCTCTAGTTGATCCCAATAAATGCATCATATCCATGCACTACTTCCATTCCCAAATGAACAAATTCAAAGTTTGAATTCACATTATGCATTTGTAAGAAGAGAAACTAATAGCTTATGGTGTTACCTACATCATTTTATTGATGACAAACACTATATTTTCTCATATGTATTAAAAAAATAGGATCATGCTTGGGAAGAACTAAGAATGCTCAATCTATAGATGGGATCTTGACTAGGAAAAGAAGTCACATATCTGATCTTTCAATGGCTTCGATACCATATGAAGGGGATAAAGACTTGATAATTCATTCGATATAATAAAATGCATTTATACACAAAGTAAGAGCCCAATTGGAAGAAATTGGTTGCAAATTAGTTTAATTGCATACTCAAACACCTAAACATACAATTTAATATAACCATATTACTAATAATGCTAATGTTACCTATACCAGAGAAATGTTTGGGCTGCTAAGAACACAATGAGGTAAGGATTCTATTTTTATGATTGTTGATAAATTTTCTAAAATGGCTTAGTTTAGAGGGTGAAAAAAGAAAAATGATGCAACAGATGCAAAAAATTTATTCTTCATGAAGGCTATTAGATTGCATGGTTTACCAAGAACTATAGTTTCATATTGTGACACTATGTTTAAATAAGAGAATTTTGTAGGATGCTTTGGAATAAATTAGGGACTGATTTAAAGTTTAGTTCTGCATATCATCCTCAAATAAATTGATAGACTAAAGTTGTTAATTAGAGCTTAGGGAATTTTCTAATATGTTTAGTCAGTGACAAGCCTAAGAAATGGGATTTGATTATTTCCTCGAGTTGATTTTGCATACAATGACTCAATCAATAAAAGTACATGGAAGACTCCATTCCAAATTGTATATGGTTAAAGCCCTAGGGGTATTTTAGAATTGAGGGAACTTGCATTATGCATATACTGAGGGATATAGGAGAAGTTTTGAAGGTGAATATTTTCAAAACATATGCAAGATTTACTCTAGTAAGTAAGAGAAAAACTCAGTTTGAGCAACCATCAGTATAAAGAGAAAGATGATTTGAAGAGAAGAGAGAAGAATTTTAAAGTTTGAGATATGGTATTGACTCATCTACAAAAGGAAATATTTCCCCATCATACCTACAACAAGCTCAAGTGGAAGAAAAATGGACCATGCAAAATTATCAAGAAGTTCTCACCAAATTATGAAGGATTGGAGTTACCTAAAGGTTTTGAAATATCACCCATTTTTAATGTTTTAGAATTACATACTTATTATGAGGGGGAGACATCACATCAGCAAGAAAAAAGGAAAATAATGCTTAAAAATTTGATGGAGCAGCTACCCAAGTGAGAACAAAAGGAAATTGAAGATATTTTGGATTCTAGAATGATTAGGAAGACATGGGGCAAGGAGTATAGTGAGAATTTAGTTAATTTGAAGGGTAGACCAATGGAAGATGCCACATGGTTAAGCTCCGTAGAGTTGGAGTCATTATAGTCAACACATGGTAATAAACTTCTAACCTGAAACATAGAGTTTTACATAGTTAGTAGGGGCTCACATTTATTTTAGCCTAGTAGTTTTATGTATGGGAATCATGCCTCAATAGAAATAATTTTTTTATTATTCCTCGCCACTGTACTTAACCATTAGATTTTTGAATTTTAAATTTATTTTTTGTTTATTTTGGGGCAACAAATACCTACTTGTAAGCTCATTTAATGAGAAACAACAATGAAGAATGACATAAGGCAATTATGAGTGAGAGTTTTGAACTTATAAAGATAGGTAGTTTAACATTAGTGACTGATTTTGAGTGCTTCCTTTAATTTAGGTAGGATTTTGAGAAGTTTTTAGATTTTTGGTAGTTTTTGAGGAGAAGAAAAGAGCAAGAAAAGCAAAGGATAAAAAGGAAAAGAAAAGGGAAAGTGGTGAGAAAAATAATAGCATAGAGAAGTAGAGCATAGTAGAAGGAATATTTGAAAGATAGATGAGGGATGTTACATGTAACAAACAACAAGCAGATAAAGAGGAAGATAGTAGACTCCATATTTTGTTGCAAAATTTGTAGGTGTAAAATGATTGCAAATATTAATAATTTTGCTAATAAAATTGGTTTCTACTTATTTATAAGTTATTGTTATTTATTATTGTGTGTGTGATTGTGAGAAATGCTATATAAATTTACTATTCTAAAAAATGATGACTTATGTGAGAAATTTTAGAGTATTTTATGATTCTAAAATTGTGAGCTATCACCTACAACAATCGCTACTACTGCTCGCAACAACTGTCTATTTTTTATAGTAACATAGTAATTTGTTTTGTAATTTATTTTATGCCTTTGAAACCTTTTATTGGACCTACAACTAGTGTCTAGACCTCAATAGAGGTTGTGTGAGGTTTCTTAGAGCAACACAACCTCTCTTTTTCTTCCTTTAGCTCTTCCTCAAGTGGGTTTTTAGGTGCCTACAAGGAGGTGAGTGTCATAACTTATTTCCTCTTTAAAATCTAATAGATAGTATGCTACTACATATTTTAAAAAAATTACCCATTTTCAATTACATGTGTATTCTCCATCTGCATAAAATTTCTCAATTTTTTTGACAGCCAGTACAACTATCACATATTCCATCCAAATAGGATTTCTTGTAAAATAATTATCTGTCCACCTTTTCACGTAAAATGATATAAATGAAATCTCTTGCCAATATTACTAAATATTACTTGACAATATTCAAGGTAGTTGGCCCTGGTTACATGGCACATTTCTTTTATTAAAATTAGCAAAAATGTATGCTTTTTTCCTTGGCCTATCATTTGATATCTTTTCATGGTTTCTTTGATATGAAATATAAATATCTAACAATTAATAGTAATTTTATGTATCTTGGCCAATTCCTTTCTATGGAAGAGGTTAATTTCAAAAATACATTTTGATTCAAAAAATAAAATTGAGTAGGATATGGTTTCTAAAATGTATGAAGTCCCTTTGTGTTTTCAATACAAAAAATTCTCAACATTGGAATATTAATCACTATTAAATGAATAGGATTGAAAACCATGCTTTGGTATGTTTCAATGTATAGTTTGGAATTGAAGAGATACTCTTGAGACTATAATTTTTTTAATTTTTAACTATATTTCATTCTTTTCAAGACTTCTTTGAAAATAAATTACTTTGAAAAATGCATAAGTAGTGACAACTATTGTAGAGCTTATTACATTAGAAATAGCCAAATATGTATATCAAGCTATCAAATTGAAAGAATCAACTAGTTTTTCTTATTGTATCAGATAGTCAAACATTGATTTTACAATATCTTTTTTTTTATCACAAGAGTTCACTGTGATATCTAGAATGGAGTCTCTTCAAATTTTTAAAAAAGAAGGGAACATGAGCATGAACCAAGGAAAATATTATTAGATACTACAAAGACTGAACTTGATTTTTCTTTCTTTAAGAATTAAGTACCTCTTTTAACTTAGAGAGGAATTTTATATTATCCATTGGTTTAATTAAAAACATAAGCTTATCCAAATTCTATATTATATTTAAGTTGATTATAGTGGATTTTTCATACCATTCTAATTGCAATACAAAGCATCTAAGCTTTTTCTTTTTTCAACAATCTATCAATAGTTTCATTAATTAGCAAGCAATGAACATTTATCGGATTTCTTTGATTTTTTACAGATAAAATAATATACAACACATGTGTGAATTATGATTTGTGACCTTATTAGTTATAATGATTGTAGTATATGCATGGCATGGTGCACACCAATTATAAAAGCACACATAGAGGGTACAGAGATGGAAATTATAATCGTCAATTACATTTGCATGAAGGTATTAAAATATTTTTCCATAATACAACATTTGTTTGTTCAATTGAGTAGCTTAAATATTGTTAGGTTCTTTGAACAAACACATTTTGTGCATGCTTAGTAGTGATTGCACTCTATGGGAGTATTTTGTAAAACAGGTTAGATTGATTATATGTAGGGGAGAGGACCCAGTAGTTGAACAACCTACATTCAAGCTTCTCAAAATCTTATGTGGAAATTTCAAATCACTCCCAATTTTTTACAGTAGCTTACTTGACAAGTTCTACTGAGCAAATTAGCCATGATTGATCAACATGGATGCCATTTGATCAATTATGGTTTTGTCAAGGTAACAAAAGGCCCAAAAAGTGGAGGATCATTGATTTCAGGTATCCACATCATGGTTTCTGGATGGGTGCTTAAAGGGCACTCAAGACGGATTTGGTTTTTATCTGGCGAAATAGATTTCATTGGCAGTAGCTGTAATCAACACCAACAACTTTTAAAAGCTTCCACAACTATTGGTCCAATATTGTTAGGTGGAAGGAAATGCGATGCATAAAAGCATGCAACAATCAACTGATAAGGGTCTATCACGACTGGCTATTTAGCGGGAAGGAAGAAGGAATTTTTTTTTGAAAATCAATGTGAAATACCAACTTGATTGAGCCTAGAGAGGGAAAGCATGTTAATAAGCCAATATGTAATAACGTGAGGCTATGGATGAGAGATTACGAAGGATTTGCACAAAACGAGAAATTAATTTTTGCATTTCGACATTAAAAACTATATATTAATATGTAATATTTAATAATTATAGTTATAGTTAGAATGTATCCATTAGTTTTAATTTTAAGCAATTAATCATCAATAACTTATTTTTTATTAATATGTAATCTTTAATAATTATAGTTAAAATAGTTATTTAAAATTTATTTTAATTAATAATATTAGAGATATAGTAAATTAATTCTCAACTACTACAATTTTTTAATAAATTTATTCGTAAAAAAATGACAATTGTAAAATTAAATAAAATATAATTTTTTTAACAACAATTTTTTTCTCTCCAAAATTTAAGGTGTGAGATAATTCTATCTGTATTTTAGTTTTATATTTTTAGACCTAGATGCACATCTATATTTGATCTTTTTGTCTAGGGTAATCAATCAATTGATTGATTTTTATTTAATTATGTTAAGATACATATGCATATAAATACATTGCAAACTTGAAGTTGTGGATTAAATAATATTTATGAAAAGTATGCAACAATAAATGATTCTATTTTTTTAAAGAGTTATTATTGATGCCTTTAATATTCAATATTTTTTATAATAAAATGGAGACAAGTACAAAGAATTCAGAAGTAGTCAATTACAAGGAAATTGAAAATAAAAATATCAGTTTTTTATGAATTGCTTCATAGTGCTATTGAAGATTGAGTTACACCAATGTCGATGCAAAACAAATAAACATAACTCACAAAAAGAAGAATGAGATGACACAATACACATATTTTTCATTGTTAGAATAAATGAATAAAAGATATGGCTTGTTTTGAGATGACATGACCAAAGTTTGAAGTACTTCCCTAGCACTTGCTTTGACATGAAAAACATGTTATTATAGACTATGTTTGTGGAAGCCAAGTGTATATAAGGATTAGTGTACACAAGTATCTATGTAACAAAAAATGTATTGCATCAAAAGAAAAACCAAAAAACCCATGCTCGTTATCCTCCCTATCATTTTGGCATCATGGAGCCTCATGGACTCTAGCCAAACCCCCGAGCAAGAAAAGTATGAAACATCCACAAGAAATTTCATGGAGTTCCATCATACATCACATAATAACAAAGTTGGGGAAAATTTGGTGTTTTCATATTTGATTTGTCATATTGCAGTGTTTTCTCTGTTGTTGTAACTTTGTAAAAAATAGGTATCATGATTTTTGAATGCTTTTGCATGGTTTATCCTAGTTCTTGCAAATAGAAGACAACAGTATGTTAGTGGATGGGCAAGAAAAATTAAAAAGGAACCATAAAAAGTGATTAAGTATATGGGTAAAATCAATATAGAGATTCTAAAACTGAAAATAATTAGTAATATTTACAATTGCTTCACCGAATCTATATATTGACAATGGAAAAATTCTGTACTTACATTGATGGTGTTTAACAAGTGCAAGCAACATTCGTTCAAGCAATTGGAGCATTAAAGAATTTGAAATAGAGAATTTACAATACACTAATTTATTTGGATGTCTATTGTATCTATGCTGCAACATTATAAAGGGAATAATATAGATCTACAATAGAAGAGGTTAGCATTATCTGTTGTAAATAGAAAGAGATAAAATCAAACATTGCATTACATGGCTAAGATGTATATGCAAAAATGTGTTTATGAAGGATGGTGACATTTAAGAAGCAATAACCAGAAATGGAAAAAATGTAGCCATGCAGCGAAATTAGGGTGACTCAACTTATTTATTTACTTAAATAGTTTAGTTGAACGGAGCAACATACAATTCATTCCTTACGTTCTATAGGGAGAATAATTTGATGCAAACAAGATCGGTTGTCCCTCTCCATAGCAATAATATGGAAAGAGTGTGTGCTTGTCCCCGAGGATCAGATAAATGAAAATCTACAATGGCTGTGAATGGGGGATGCATTTGAGTTCAAAAAAGATAGTCTACTCTACCCATTGCATTTTTGCATGTGTGTACAGTTATCTTTTTAACTTATTTAGAGGACTATGTACATACATTTGTTTATGAAGACGAGAATTTTCCCTAAAGTTATAAGAAGATTTATATTATGCAATTCTAAATGCATTTAGTGGAACTGGGAAAAAGAATATCATAAAACATATTGATATATGGAAATATTCGAGGGAAAATGAGGACACCTCATTTAAAAGAAACCATTAGGAAAACAATTCCAGAACCAGAGGGGGAAATGCCAACCGGCAAATAGATGGTTTGCAGCTTTGTATCACGAGTGGCCTCCATGATATTCCTTTTCCATCCCCGCTTTGAATTTACTTGTTGGCGGTGATGTCTTACTTGGCCTGGCGAGGCCTTTACGGCCCTCGGTATTTGTTCTATGGATTGACTCAATTCTACAATCTTTAGGCTTCGCTTCTTTCAATTGTTTCCAGCCAAGCTTAAATTAAGGATTCTGGTTCCGCGACTCGTAGCCAAAGGACCACTGGGATGAGGCAACGAAGCTCTTTAGGGCTCTATGAAGATGGATTTTCTTAATATACGGGTCAGCAATGGTGGAGTTGAGTAAAAAAATTAAATGAAGGGCTTAGAAAATTTATGCAAGTGTAAACATGGATACATATATGATGCATATATTATATACATATGCCAAGGTCATCAATAATATGTTATATACTAACCGGAAACATGGGGCAGAGCAAGCCACAGTTCGTGGAGGGTTGGCTGAGAACCTGCTGGTAACGATGGTACAGAGGGCGCAAATGTAATATCCAGCAATGGGAAATCAAGTGCAACTTCAAACGGCGCCCTCCCGGCTGAGGAAACTTCAAGTTTTGATTTTAAAATGATGTCCTAATATTGTAATAAGGTCTATTATACCATTTTGAGTATGTTTTAGGTCATATTTAATCATTTTGAGGTCATTTGATACATAGTGTAAAAGTTGCACAAATTGACAATTGTTGTCAAAAGCAATATTGTAAAAAATGCAACAATTTTGTAAAATGGAGGAATGTGAAGAGTTAGGTAGTTGAAAAGGTGGTTGGAGGATTTTTTTGAGGTTTATAAAAGCTTTTTGAAGCCTCTCACACTTCGAGGTTGGATGAGGAATGATGTAGGAGAGATTAAATTAATGAAATACCCTATTTTTTAGTTATTTACTAGCATTTTCTGTGTTTCAGGCCTTTGTATGACCATATTTAGTTCTCAAAACCTCTCCTCCATTGATAATTAAAGACCTATGAATCTACTTGATTTTTCATTAAAATCCATTCAATTTTAAGGAAGTTATTGCAAATTTATGATAGGCGGGTAAAACCCTGATCTAGGGTATGTAGTGTGTAATAAAAATTATGTTTCTCTTATTTTCATTGTTGAAATATTCTAGAAATTGGTGAAATGGAATTTTTTTATGTCATTTAAGAGATTCCAAGTGGCAGAGTCGAAGGTTGAGGTATGGGCTGATTCTTTGATGCCCTAAGTCTGTAAATTCTATGTACAGACTGGTAAAACAGGGGACAACAAAGATTTTAAGCACTTTGTTTGTGTATTTGGTGTTCTCCTTTGGTAATAGAGTTTGTAAAAGTTGAAAGGTGTATTGTGATCCTGTTCAAGTCAGGGTTTGGTGAATTTTTGAGTTTGAAGCCATTGTTTTATTGATTGTCTTGTCTCGTGGCTGTCTTATTTTAGAGTCCAAAGTGAAGGTTTAGGTATGGAGTTTGATAAAATATCATGAATACAGATTTAGGAATGGTCTAACTATGTTTTGTAGATATACTTGTACATGTTGGTACCATTGGTGAAGTGAAATGGGCTTGAAGATGGGAGTTTTTGTGTTAAGTGACCTAAAGGGGCCTAATTGCTGATTAGGACAATCTACTTGAAAAAATCTCAAATTTTGAGTTGTCTAAGTGGGGAAAAGGATTAAGTCAATATTTTGTTGTTGTTTAAAGTGTTTTGAAGAAACAAGAAGTGGTTTTGTGCTTTAATATCAGTTTTGGTGTTATGAAAAAATGGTTTTGTAAGGGAAGGTTGAGTCCTTGTTGCAAGGACGCACAAGATTGGATTGAGTTTCTGTCAAGTTGAGTTAGGTTGAGAGCTTTGTGCTCTTGCATTGTCATCAGCTTGGTATCAGAGCTTAGAAAGTTCTGGGTAGAGAAAGAGTTTGGTGTTTGTGTTGTTGTAGGTTGAAAAGGAACCTGGTGGCCAAAAGAATAGGTAGAAGGAAAGTGGAAAGACCTAGGTGAGGTAGAGAGTTGATAAGCAAGGAGAGACTTGCTTGAATAAGGTAAAGATGGATTTGCTAAGAAGGAATTTGTAGGCAGGGGAAAGAAGAAAAGAGAGAAAGAGGCAAGAGAAGTTTGACAGAGAGATAACAGCATTGAAGCAAGACATAAGAAGATTGGATTTAGAGTTCCAAGAGTCCTAGTTGAGGATGGAGTAGTTGCTTAGACAAGCGCAAAGTTGGCACTTGACAGTGAAAAGGAAGATGGTATGGCCCATTCAAAAGATAGTCAAAAGGAAAAGACAAATGAAGATAAAAGAGGAAGAAACATTTGAAGATTTAGAAGAATAATTCATGGATGAAGAAGACAAAGATATTGTAGCCATTCCCAAGCATTAAGGTGAAGGAGCAACAGAGATAAAGGACCTGATCTCAGAAGGAGAAGATAATGAGTTGGTGTCAAGATTGGATGAAGAGAAGATCAAGGATGAATTGGTCTTGGAGATTTATAAAGAGTTGAAGAAAGATGGAGGTATTATTGTAGAAACAATGTATCATTTATTTGTAGTACTCATATTTTCGACAGGGAACCATTTGAAGATCAAGATGCAACATTTTGAAGAAGGACAAAGGGAGATTGTAATATTTCAGGGCATGAAGAAGTAGATTCCAGGTGGCAAGACAAGATAGAAACAAGTTGGCATAGACAAACTCAAACCAAAAGTGAAGATGAAAGCTGTTGCAGGGAATAGAATACTACTAGGAGGAGAATTTAATGATTAAGGCAAGTTACTCCATTAAATCCGAGAGGACTTGGAATTCTTTTTTCCTGGAGAGAATGGTGCAGGCGCACCCTTGCAAATTCATGCCTCCATGAGGAAACTTCAATTTTTGATTTAAAAATGATGTCCTAATATTGTAATAAGGTGTATTATACTATTTTGAGTATGTTTTAGGTCATAGTTAATCATTTTGAGGTCATTTGATACATAGTGTAAAAGTTGCACAAATTGACAAATGTTGTCAAAGCAATATTATAAAAAATGCAACAAATTTGTAAAATGGAGGAATGTGAAAAGTTAGGTAGTTGAAAAGGTGGTTGGAGGAATTTTTTGAGGTTTATAAAATCTTGTTGAAGCCTCTCACACTTCGAGGTTCGATGAGGAATGATGTAGGAGAGATTAAATTAATGAAATACTCTATTTTTCAGTTATTTACAAGCATTTTTTTGTTTCAGGCCTCTGTACGACCACATTCATTGCTCAAAACCTCTCCTCCTCCATTGATTATTAAATCCCTATGAATATAATTGATTTTTCATTTTGTTTCATTAAAATTCATTCAGTTTTAAGGAAGTTATTGCAAATTTATGACAGGTGGGTAAAACCCTGATCTAGGGTATGGAGTGTGTAATAAAAATTATGTTTCTCTTATTTTCACAGTTGAAATCTTCTAGAAATTGGTGAAAGGGATGTTTTTATGTCTTTTAAGAGATTCCAAAGAGGTAGAGTCAAAGGTTGAGGTATGGGGCTGATTCTTTGATGCCTTAAGTTTGTAAATTATGTGTACAGATTGGTAAAATAGGGGATAGTGAAGATTTTAAGCACTTTGTTTGTGTATTTGGTGTTCTCCTTTGATAATAGTGTTTGTAAAAGTTGAAAGGTGTATTGTGAGACTATTCAAGTCAAGGTTTGGTGAATTTTTGAGTTTGAAGCCATTGTTTTATTGACTGTCCTGTCTTGTGGCTATCTTATTTTAGAGTCCAAAGTGAAGGTTTAGGAATGGAGTTTGATAAAATATCATGAATCTAGATTTGGGAATGGTCTAACTATTTTTTTCAGATATACTTGTACATTTTGGTACCATTGGTGAAGTGAAATGGGCTTGAAGATTGGAGTTGTTGTGTTAAGTGACCTAAAAGGGCCTAATTGCTGATTAGGACAGTCTACTTGAAAAAGTCTCAATTTTTGAGTTGTCTAAGTGGGGAAAAGGATTAAGTTAGTATTTTTGTTGTTGTTTAAAGTGTTTTGAAGAATCAAGAAGTGGTTTTGTGCTTTAATATCAGTTTTGGTGTTATGAAAGAAGGGTTTCATAAGGGAAGGTTGAGTCCTAGTTGCAAAGACAAGCAAGATTGGATTGAGTTTCTGTCAAGTTGAGTTAGGTTGAGAGTTTTGTGCTCCTGCATTGTCATAAGAAATTATATTGTTTTTGGTTGAATTCTTGAACAAGCTACTGTGGTGTTGTTCTAATAGAAAAGTATTAGAAAAATCATCGCTTGCGGCTGTGCTTGATAGCAGGTTGGAGGGTTTTGACACTGTTGCACTCCAAAATGTGCAAGAAAATATATTGATTAGGTTGTAGTGTCGAAAAAGCCATTGTGGATGGGTCTACAATTCAAAAAGATGAGAAAAAAATAATATTGTGAAACATATTGATACAAGATTTGAGCTACATTGTTTGGTAATAAATATTGAAGACAAGTAGAGAAATTGTATAAGAGGTGTTAGAATGATTAATTTATTGTTCATGTCTTTCGTTCTTTGCTTATTATTCCTTGTTATATGTTTGTATCTTTGGCGTTATACCCATTTTGGAGACTTCAAAGAGATTATGGCTCTGTATGGATGGAGAAATTATAGTTAAATATTCTTTCTTTTGTCAAAAAATATGGTTAGGGTTAGTAATTTTTTTCCCTTTGTTTATTGTTTCTAGTTATGTCTATGCATCTTTGGCGTTATATCCATTAACATAGGCAAAATTTCACATTAACATAGGAGTAATTACACACACACACACACACACACACACACACATATATGCATATATATATGCATAGGGTTACTATGAAAGCATAAAAATTTTGGAGATAAAAATAGTTTAGTGGCTATTAAGTATTATTCTAATAGCTCTTTTACAATTTCTCTATTTGTCTATAATATTTATTTGCAAGTAATGTAGCTCGAATTTTCAATTAAGTCTCTAGCGTTATATCCATTTTGCACAGGTTATTGCTACCCATTGGCTTTACGAGTTCTATTTAATGTGGGTTTACTGGAAAAGAACGTAGCTTGAATTTTCAATTCACAAGTCAACTCTGAAATACACTACTTGTCTTGTATTAATATGTTTAATGCGGGTTTTCGATCATCTTTCATTTACCTGTGATTCTTAAGTGTTTTTCTAATAGTTCTTTTACAATTACTCTATTTTGTCTATAATATTCAGTGCGAAATAGTGTATCTTGAATTTTGAGTTGACAAGGCAAGTGTTACATAGATTGCTTATGTTGTATCAATATCCACTTCCCCATAACAAACTATTCATTATTGTAGTTCACCTCTTGTATTCTCCATGCTCTTAAGTTCTATTTAATGTGGGTTTCAGATCATCTGTCCTTTTCTTGTGATTATTAAGTGTCTTTCTAATTGTATAAGAGGTATTAGAATGACACTTATTTTCCACTAAATATTATAGACAAAAAGCACATTAAATAGAAATTTAAAATATATGCAATATAGAAGAGGAAAACTACGACAATGAACAGTTTGTTATGGGGAACTGAAAAAACAATACCATGAAGAACAGTTTGTTATCAGAAACTTCAAATAGATTAGGGAAAATAAATATCATGAAACATATTGATAGGAGACATATAACATGTTCCATCCAAACAAAATAACCACGGCAATAAATAGTTTGTTATAAGGAGCTTCAAATAGATGAGGGAAAAGAGTATCAAGAAACATATTGGTACAAGACAAGCAATCTATGTAACAGTTGCAAGATGTATTAGAATAACACTTTAGAATCACATGTAGCAAGAATGGAAAATATTGGGATGTTTTTGGCTTTTGTAGCACATAAATACTTCAAATTATATCAAATGGATTTAAAGTCTGCATTCTTGAATGGTGAGTTAGAAGAAGAGGTATGTATTGAACAACCAAAAGGTTTTTTTAGTTATTAGAAGATTCTGAAATGGTGTAATGTCCCTTGCTAGAAATTATATCATATTTGTAATAAAATAAAATCTTGCTTAGATTTGTAATTTTCATCAAACAGTGAAATTGGGGATGAATTGAACTTCACCAAATTATGCAAATATGAATCAAGAAAGTGTGAAACTATCATATGATGTTGTATTACTAAAAATATCATGGAAATTACATATTGTTGTCACAAATAGCAGATAACAATAATGCTACAACTTCAGCAAGTTGCAACAAAGAATCTTAAATGACTATTAAAGTTCTATTTAATGTGAGTTTTCGATCATTTGTCACTTACCTATGATTCTCAAGTGTTTTTGTTACAATTTTTTTACAATTTTTCAAATGGTAGATGATCTAAAACACATTTTAAATGGAACTTTAACATATGGAGAATAGAAGGTGTAGACCACAGCTATGAATAGTTTCTTATATATAGAGCCTCTACTATACAAAATATGTATAGCACCAAAGATGAACAAAGATAACAAAGAACAATAACCAGAGGCCGATGACAAGGAAGATCTTGTTACAAGAAGCTTCAAAGACATGAGGAAAACAAAATATCATGAAACATATTAATAGAAAACAAGCAATCCATGTAACAGTTGGAATTTACGTATCAACTATTTGTTTGAAGTTTCCACCGGGGTTTCCATCAGTGCAACTGTGAATAGAATTTCTCAGCATTTCTAGATAATTTTTTTGATAAACTAAAAAGGTAATTGTAGAAACATGCACAAATGTAATGTGTACAACAAACTATGTTCATTTTAGTCAAGTGCATGTAATAATTCATGCATGCATGTATATATATATCAAAAAATATATGGAGCCTATCTAGCCATGGAGGAAGAAAGGCATTGAATGTATAGCTCAGGAAAATATAAATTTATAAAACACACCTTATTTATGCTTACAACTATGTTAATCTTTTAGGTACTAATTTTTTGACAGATGGGCTTCATATCTCCTTGTCCTTGTATGCTTGCATTGACCCCCAACATGATATTACTGCAAAGCAACATTTTATTTGAATATATCAAAATATATTTCTTTGGTTAGATGTGTATGGAACAACAAAAAAAAGACATTGCAAAATAATTTATAGCAACAACAGGAGGCCAAATGTTATACATTACAGAGCGAAATAATTGTAAAACTCTCCAATCTTGTATCTAACAGAGGTGGATGATAGGATTTTTCAATAGTCTGTTACCATTTGAAGCAACACATGGTGCATTATTTCACAATGGGAGCAAAAAAATATACATCCTCAAACTACAACAATGAATATTGCATTTATTCCCTTCCGTGCCATTGCACAACACTAACAGGATGCATCACCCTCACATGAGCAAAAAATTACCATTCTGTTTCTGTTGATCGAGGAAACCAGCTCCACCACCGCCAAACCACGCTGTCAATTGCATGGAGTTTTATCATATATTAGAAAAAAATGTAATGTAGACAAGACTATATATTTCTAAATGTAATATATAGGAAGATTGAAACATGGAAATGTTGGAAAAAGAATTTTGTAGATCAACATTTTCCAGCTATTTGAATCAAATAAAACTAATAGAAAAGCTAACAAGAACATATAAGAATATGTGGAAGCAAATTATGAAGGACAAATGAAAAAAATCAGGGTATATAGGCACATAAAATGGAAAACAGAACATGGTTGCAAAATTTTAAACTTATTAGTCAAATGGAACAATTTTTTTTGAAAATGTTTCTAGAGTATGTGCATATATAGTTTAACATACTGGAATGTTGAAAAAACATTATTGACTTATAGAACTTTCAGACTCTACTTATTATTGGTTGGTATCTTTGTGCATCTTTGAAACTTAATGATGTTTGTATGTGCATATGTATCAATTTGTAACACCTGCAACTATATGTTTAGAGTACTGCATGCTAAAATCAGTTGAAAGAGAATTGTAGGTATGCTGATAAAGAATTGACATCATGTAATTTAGAGAAAACTTGGATAAACATGGATAGGTGGAATATACAGAAAATTATATTCTTCTGAATGTCATATACAAAAAGTATGAAACACCAAAATGTTCAAATGAGAAGTGGAAAAATTAATATTTATGTGTGCATATTTGGAAAGTCAATTTAACAAAAACTGTATTGCTAAAGGTATAGAAGATAGTAAATATGAAGAAAATTATCTTTAATATGTAAGGATGAAGAGGATGGAAAGCATTGAATAAATAGGGGAAATTTAATGTGGTAGTAAAACACAAAGTATATAGTCACAAAAAATGGAAAACAGAGCATAGGTGCATAATTTAAAACTAATCAATCAAATACAATACAATATTCTTGATAAAATTTCTAGAATAGTTGAATATATATTTTAATAGAATGGAATGATCAAAGCATGCCACTGACTTGTACAAGTTTTCCCTCTGCTTATTGTTCCCCACTATCTCTGTGCATCTTTGGCATTATAACCATTTTGCATAGGTTATTACTTGCTATGTTTCTACAAAATTTAACTTAAAATCCTTGAAAACATGATGGTATATGACCTGGAGCTAATGTGATAATAAATATTTCAGAGCCTTTTTTATAATATGGAGCACAAAGTGGGGAAAAAAGTATTAGGCAGGGGTTGGAGCTGTTCCAAACACGCCTCTTTAACGTGATGTAGAGCAATGTATTTGTTGTTGCTTAGTCTGGAGTATCTCTCAAATGAGAATGCTGGATCAATGCAGATTTTGTCAATTGATTTAACATGAGAGACAGATGTAAAATTCAACCCTTACATTTCTTTGTTGCCTATGTTTATTGTTGCTCTATCCAATGTTAAGCCTTGTGCTTTATGTATTGTGATTGCCTATGCCATGGTGAGTGGAATTTGTGTTCGACTACCTCAGGTTATATAATATAGCTGGGATGGGGATGTATTTTGGGTTTTGTGGGTCCCATGGTGGGCCAATGTAATTTTGGAACTGAACAACAACATAGTTAGCTAGATCTGGTGGTTTGCAATGTGCATTGTACACAATAGTTGTAACAAGACCAAGGGATCCATTGACTAGGCTAGCTTGAATCCATAAATTGGTTGTTAGCATCACCTGTTCACCAACACAAAGCAATAGTTCTGGGAGAAGCTGGTCTTCATCTCCATAATCAGATGTATGTTGCTGTGCTACTCGAGCAGTGCTAATGGCTATGGGTAGGTTTAACTGTTTGATCATTTTTTTATTGTGGAATGTGACTAAGTTGTTTGTAGCAAAAAAATGTGTTGCAACATCAAATTTTTCTCTTTCTATGGCCAAGAGCATTCTATTTGTTTGCTTCATAAGCTCTTCCTAGTCATCGTAGAGAGCCTCACCATTTCTTATATAGAGGAGGATTTCCCAAAACTTGTGTTGGGCAGGGCTATCTCCTTGTTGGTGGAAAATAGTGTCCAATGTTACTGAGACTATGATAGTATTCCATAAGGCTACAACTAATGACCATGAAGCATAAATAGGAGTATCCATGACCGGTGGAAACTGGGAAAGATCACCAACAAGGATGATAGAAACACCGTCGAATGGTTGGTTTTGGTTATTGGCGAATGCTTGGTGCAACTGGCTATCTATTTTGAGCAACAACTTTGGGCCTAGAAAACTCATTTCATCTATCAAAATGTATTGAATATATTTAAATTGTTCTTGGAATATTATCAATGGCTGGCCTTGCAAAGGATTCATATCCTTTATGGGAATTTGGAGGGCTGTATGGATTGTGGAGGTGCATATGTCATAGGCAGCAACACCTGTAGGGGCCAATGTGAGAAACAAGCTATTGCATCTAGTAGCAGAGGTGTTTATTTGTTGTATTATACAATTTATGAAAAAGGATTTTCCAGTGCCAGCTGTTCCTTGAATGATCATGAAGAGAGGGCCTTTGGGCGAATGGTTGCATGTGATGGGATTGGATAATTTGAAGAGCTAATTGCTATTTTGGTGAAAGCTGATGGGCTAATGTATTTATAGGAAAGAATTGTATTGTAGCTTGCTCACGCTATGCCTTGGCTGATGGGATGAATTCAAAAAAATATTATGAAGTTGTTTAGGCACATGGTTTGTATTCCATGAATGTTTCATATCAAAGTCTCACTTACCCAACAATTGGAGCTGATTTATACTAAAGTTAGTAGTACCACCAAGATGAGAGAAAAATTCCCATTCATATTCATCCATAGAAGGTTGATGGTTCAAATAATCACTATCACTACCATGTTGTTCTTCAATCATGGATACAATTGGAATTCTATTAACATGCCAAGGATGATAACCGGTTTTTTTAAAAACTTTCCAATTTTTTATTATGTCTTGTTTGCCAAGACCTATATCTGTCTGTATGTTTCGGAAAGGTTTGTATAACATAAGTTTAGTCTAACAAAATGTCTCAAATATTTATGTATCTTCAAGGGGAACATTCTTGAACAATAGGTACACAAGGACAATTGTAGGTTGGTGTCTCAATTTCCATTTGTCCTTTTTGCACTGCTTTGAATGTGTATATAAGTGGACCGAGTCAATTAGGGATACACAACCCAACTCTGGAGGCCTTTGCATATAGCAATGAATATAATTTGTTGGTAGGCCTTCATCAACATCATATTTATTTATATGGAACCATGCCTTTTTTCCAACATTCAAATGAACATATTGTTGACTTGAAGTGAGAAGGGGAAATTTCTGTAACATATGGTATGTCTCCTATGCAGAGATGTCACACTTTCATCATGAATTTTTGATATGCAAGCAGTGCTCTATCATCAACTATATTTGTATTTGCAAGTCTTTTCAACATATCAAGGTAATTTTCTGATTTCTTCTTAGACTTAGCTTCATATTTAGAGATATAATTTAATACAATTTTCCTAGAAACAACTAGTTGAAGTCAAAATTGGCACACCAAATTGCAAGAATGGGTGGGCTATGAATATTTAGACGATCATCATTTCTTGCTGGCTTGTAGGATTTGTTAGACTCAACATCAGATGTCAATGTAAAGGTAAGTTGTTGCTGCCAAGGCGCTTTATACTGACATTGTAATTGCTCTCCTTTTTTCCTTAAACAAGTATATTCAAAGAATTTTGTGTGCCTTTGAACTGTATTTAACAACTATTCATAATTTATGATTGGATCACTGAAAAAAATCTAGCTCGTGGAAAGTAAGAACGGATTTTCTTTAGAACAATGATACATTCTGAGAAATCTTTGTTGCAGGGAAATGTGGATTCCAAGCTAAAACATATCTATTAAAAAGTCCCTTGCCATGGTAAGATCATGGTGTTTGGACCAATCACGAGTGTCCATGTTTGGGGCTTCTGGAAGCCATAAAAAACCATGCACATGTGCAGAGCCATGATGCTTCCATTCATATCTATACCAATAATATTTTTTGTACAAAATATTTTCAATCACCTCTTCACAAAAAATTGAGAATCTATGTGAACCATCAATTTTAGGTTGTAATCTATGTAGTTCTCTTGTACTCAGGGTTTTTCACCTAAAAGGAGAGAGATAGACCCCAAAATTAGGTGGCTCACTCAAACTAAGGTATGTATGATGGAATTATGCCTAAATGCAATGATCTAAGCACAATAAACTGATAAAATGGATTGATTATTAATGCAAAACCAATGAAATGTAAATTGTTTGAAAACACATTGTGTAATGCAAAAACACCTAAAAATGAATAGTAAACTGTAATAGAAATGGATGAAACTGAAAGTGTGCACCTGAGATCTTGATGAAGACTAGAAATGAATTTTGGAATGTTGCTAATCCTAATTATTAGGCCTGGTGGGACTCATTCGCCATTCTGGGCGAATTAGTCCTAGTTTTGGAAAATTGAATCGAAGCTCATTTCAGACAAATGGGTATCCAAAAATGCAGAAAACCAAAATCAGGACTGGTAGTGGGACTCATTCACCACCCATGGAAAGTGATTCCACTTTTGACTTTTTTAAGATTCAAAGGTGGAAACAAGAGCCTTCGATTTGCACTTTCTACTTCTCCAGGTGTCTTGGTCTGAAACTATCAAATTCAGGCTTAAAGGTGACTTCTTTTTGATGTTTTACCTTATCCAATGAAGAGATGACTTGAAAAAATTTGCAACACAATATTCAATGATTTCTAAACCTCCAAGATGTCTAAATATGCAAATACACAAGACAAGAAAGATAAATGTTGAATGTTAGGGCATGGGGGTTTGCCTTGGTCAAACCCCTTTATAGGTGATTAAACCAAAATGAGAAAAGAATGCAATGAAGCATGAAATAATGGAGTTATTACCTTTCCATGAAGATTGATCTTGAATTTCTGCAACAAAACATGAAGAATCTACAATCGAATGTCTTAGGAAGCTATTTTGAAGACTTGCAATTTTGAAACCCTAACTTGCTTGACTTGAGATAGAAGATAAATAATGAATGAATGATAAGAGATGTGTGAATGAGTTATGAGCTATAAATTAGGGTTTAGAGACTTGATTTAAAGGAAATTCACCTTATTTTCTTGTAAATTGGATCCCCAAGGACGACATGAAGAGCAATTAAACTTAAAACCTAATTTTTCCCTCTCAAAACTCAAAATTGACCCAAATGGGACTCATTCACCACCTTGGATGAATTAGTCCCACTTGGAAGGGACTCATTCACCACAGATGGAAAATTAGTCCTAGAGGGGTCCATTTTCCAGTTGGGTTGTTGGGGAATGCATAAATTAGCTTTATATGATGACTTTGTCGATTATTTCATCAAATTATGCCTCAAGATGCACAATATGGGGTAATAGGGGCCTATTAATGATGATGTAAAGGTCAATTAGGGCTTGGGACACAAAATTCAATGTGAAAGTGTGATTAGATACACTTTACAACATTAAAATGAAGTCCTCTTAGCCTAGAAAGGCACAAAATCCAATGTGAATGTGTAGGACACATTACAACACTAGATTAACATTAAGTTTATTTTACAAGCCTTCATTAAATACATTTTATAATGTTGAATTTAGGGAAAATGGGTTCATTAAGTGTAGAGAGGCATGAAAGTCTTTTACAACACTTTACAACACCTTTACAAGACATCGTTAAATGCATTTGAAAGGGTCCAAGACCTCATGTGGATGTGAAAAACACCTCACAACACCAAATAAAGGCCTTATTAAGTCCAATTTATCATCAACTACTCCCAAAATCAAGCAAGTTTCCTTTTCTCTATAGTACATTTAGCCCCCACTTTAGTGAGAGGATGAACTTGCTTCAAACTCACACTAAAGTAGACATTCAAGAGAGATTTGAGTGTACAAATGCAGATGAAAAATAATGAAAATGATTAAGAAGGTAGTTAAACCCCCAAGATCCAAGATCCTAAGTCAACCCATCAAGATACATAATCATTCAATGGCAAGAACTAGAAGGAAGAGAAATGAAAATGAGGTGGATCAGAGATGCACTCACTCTGGGGCCACAAAACATCAAGTCGTCTGCGGGGTGAGATGTCTCAAAGAAGTGGTTTAGTGAGAAATTCATGCCAGTGTGTTAGCTTCCCATTATACAAACCATACCAAAGTTATGCTCTTGATAACATTGATAAGGCACCACAATGTAATGCTTTTTGTAAATGTTTAAAGTATGTAAAGAATTTTGCTAAAGGGGATTTTTATTTGTTCAAATAAGGTCTTCTTTTTAGGGAGCATTGTGCCTAATGTCTCCAAGAGAGGAAAATTCAGGGTGTCAGATCATTACCCATGGGATGCCTCATTCATATCAAGCCACTTCAGTTGATCATTATTCCCTTGTCAGATCGTTATCCACAGGATGCTTTGTTCACATTAGGCCACTTCAGTTGATCGTACACTCTTGGAAGGAATCAAACCCAATGAATCACCAAGGAGAGGACATGTCACAAGATAAAGTAAATCACACCATGAAATTTTCACAAAGATATTGTCTATGTATGCCCCCACTTTAAAGCAGTTGCTAACACCATTACTGTGAGAAATTGCTTTAAAGTAGAAGAGAGTATGAGAGCTTATTCAAAAATCCCTATGCCAAGTCATATGTTTTCGATAAGCTGCATCATGAAGAAAGGGATTATGTCACATGCGAGGAAATCTTAAGACATGTCATCCAAATCTCAAGCTTGATCTTATATGTTCATGAAAGGTTAACGATTAGTCAAAAGAGACAACGCCAAGTGACATACAGGGATAAGGATTTCTAACCCTTTTCCCCCACTTAGTGTAGGACAAGGGTGAGCCTAGAATGGATGATGGTATGCTTCCCCTTGCAATGGATGCAAAACATGCAATAGTGAGTATGCTATGATACTACAACTATTGCATGACAAGGAGCAACAACTAATGTTATTTATGTGGATAAGAAAACAAAGTTTCTGCTTGATACATGTTTAATGAGATATCTATCAATTAAGGATGTACCAAGGTTAGAGTTTGCTTGGAAGAATTTTGAGTGATAGCATGGATGTTGAGTGAATGTTTTTTTGATGGGTTGATTTCTATGAAAGGACAATCATGAAGACCATGATTTGGAAGAATGAGGTTGGGTGCATTGTGAGCTTGTTTCTTAGCACACATAGGGGGATGATTAAGGGTTGGATTTTTTTGAGTATCAATAGTGGTGAAATGAGAAGAAGGATTTATTTGGTTGTCTGATTTCTCTAAGGTATCATTCTTATGTTCCATAATATCGACCCTAGGAGGAGAGTTAATATGTTCATCACATGTCATAATTGGATTTGGCAATATAGCTTCATTGCTCATAAGATATGCATCAAGAGAAGGATAACTAGGAGTTTCATGGTTACTAATGATTGGAATTTTTTGTTCAAATAGATCTTCCATCACGATATCTTCTAACACTAAACTATCTTCTTCATGTGTAGAGAAGATATTAGGAGAAGAAATGGGTTGATTTTCATGATTATCTATACTTACATCCTCATGTCCTAGAATGTCATCTTGAGTAGGAGAGGTAGGATTTTCATAGATCTCAATCATATCCTCCACAAAAATGTGTTTTTCATGATCGTTCATGAGTTTATCCTTATTCACTAAAGGATTTGCACAAGTAGGGGAGGTGTGGGGAGATGAATGAGGACTCGGTAAGGTAGTGGCAATGATTTCAACTTTGTGTGTCATAATGTCTTTGCAAGGGGGAGAAGGAAGAAAAGAAAGAATTTCATGATCTTCAATGAGTGTGTCTTCTTTCATCAAGATACCTTCATCACTAATGGGAGAGATATCAAGAGAAGAACAATTATGATTATCATGATTATTGATGCATGCATCCATTTGTGTCAAATCTTTAGTGGATGATCTTAGTGAGAGGAAGTCCTTAAGGGATTCATCTAACATGTCTAAATAATCACTACTAAAGGGCTTGGATGTTATGGTTTTTTTAAATTGAATAATTTTTTGAATTGGCTCATTTCATGTTTTTTTTTTTTTTTTTTCATTTGCTAATGAATCTGATCTAAATGAACTAGGAACTAATGCTGAAAATGAAAATTGAAAAAGTCTAAGTCCTATGAATGTAAATAATGCTTATTTATAATGATTTAAATGTAAGAGAAGCTATGCAAACTTAAAATGAAATGTAAAGACAAAGGATGAAATGCAACTTTTTAGATTTCAAACAAAGTAATTTAATGATGACACTATGCAATAATCTAAAAGATGAAAGATTGGAAGTGCAAATGTGAATTTTAACAATGCAGGAAATGAACTAATGTAAGCTAAATCTAATGAAATTCATGATGCAAAAAGTCAGCCAACTGATACAGATAACTGATGGCAGAAAACATAAGCATAAAAATAGGGCTTTCAGCTCTGTAAAAGGCAATTTTAGGGGTCAAAAGGGACTGATTCGCCCAAGGTGGTGAATGAGTCCCAGTGGGGATTTTTTTGAGATTTTTCAAAAATTTCTGATGGATTTTTATGTTTTCTGTGCTGTAAGATGTAGACCTAAGATGAAAATACAAAATTTCAGAAAATTTTAATGATTTTAGATGCCAAAAATGCAACCTAAATGCACTTTTCATGAATGCAAAATTTGAAACTTAGCTTGCAAATTAATCCATGCAAACCCTAATGCAAGATCAATGTGAGGCTAGATCTATGATGAAGGAATCCAAATTAGATAAGAAGGTATTAAAAAATCAGGTTCACCAAAATGAGCCATCAATTTTTTGTGTGTTCTATGTACTTCTCTTGCACTCTTAGGGTTTTTCACCTAAAAGGAGAGAGATAAACCCCAAAATTGAGGTGGTTCACTCAAAATAAGGTATATATATGATGGAATTATTATGAAATGCAATGATCTAAGTGAAATAAAATGATAAAATGGATTGATTATTAATGCAAAACCAATGAAATGTAGATTGTTTGAAAACACATTATGTATTGCAAAAACACCTAGAAATGAATATAAACTGTAACAGAAATGGAAAAAACTGAAAGTGTTGACTTGAGATCTTGATGAATACTAGAAATGAATTCTAGAATGCTATTGATCCTGATTTTTAGGCCTGGTGGGACTCATTCGCCATTCTAGGTGAATTAGTCCTAGTTTTGGAAAATTGAACTGGAGCCCGTTTCAGACAAATGAGTATCCAAAAATGCAGAAAACAAAAATCAGGCCTAGTAGTGGGACTCATTCTCCACCCATGGTGAATGAGTCCACTTTTGAATTCTAAAGATTCAAAGGTGGAAACAGGAGCCTTCGATCTGCACTTTCTACTTCTCCACGTGTCCGGTTCTAAAACTATCAAATTCGAGCCTGAAGGTGACTTTTTTGTGATGTTTTTCCTTATCCAATGAAGAGATGAATTGAACAACTTTGAAACACAATATTAAATTATTTCTAAACCTCCAAGATGTCTAAATCTGCAAATGCACAAGACAAGAAAGAGAAATGTTGAATGTTAGGGCACGCGGGTTTGCCTTGGTCAAACCCCTTTATAGGTAATTAAACCAAAATGAGAAAATAATGTAATGAAGAATTAAATAATGGAGTTATTACCTTACCATGAAAATTTATCTTGAATGTATGCAATAAAACATGAAGAATCTTCCCTTGAATGTCTTAGGAAGTTATCTTGAAGACTTGCAATGTTGAAACCCTAACTTGCTTTACTTGAGATAGAAGATAAATTATGAATGAATGATAAGAGATGTGTAAATGAGTTATGAGCTATAAATTAAGGTTTAGAGACTTAATTTTATAGGAAATTCACCTTATTTTCCCATAAATTGGATCCCTAAGGCTAACATGAAGAAAAATTAAACTTAAAACCTAATTTTTCCCACTCAAAATTGAAAATTGACCCAAATGGGACTCATTCGCCACCTTGGGTGAACCAATCCCACCTGGAAGGGACTCATTCACCACAAATGGAGAATTAGTCGCAGAGGGATCCATTTACTAGCTGGGTTGTTGGGGAATGCATAAATTAGCTTTATATGATGACTTTGCCAATTATTTCATCAAATTATGCCTCAAGATGCACAATATGGGGTAATAAGGGCCTATTAGTGATGATGTAAATTTCAATTAGGGCTTGGGACACAAAATTCAATGTGAAAGTGTGATTAGATACACTTTACAACATTAAAATTAGGTCCACTTAGCCTAGCAAGGTACAAAATCCAATGTGAATTTGTAGGACACATTACAACACCAGATTAACATTAAGTTTATTTTACAAGCCTTCATTAAATACATTTTATAATGTTGAATTAAGGGAAGATGGGTTCATTAAGTCTAGAGAGGTGTGAAAGTCTTTTACAACACCTTACAAAACCTTTACAAGACATCGTTAAATGCATTTGAAAGGGTCCAAGACCTAGTGTGGATGTGAAAAACACCTCACAACACCAAATCAAGGCCTTATTAAGTTTGATTTATCATCAATTACTGCCCAAATCAAGCAAGTTGCCTTTTTTCTATAGTACACTATGATGCAGATATAAAGATGTTATATATGGTTTTTGAATAACACTATCTATCAACATCTTTGTCAAAGGCTCCATCGCCAAATGAGCCATAGAAGATAATTTTTTTTGTAGATCAGGGCATTTTGTGTCTGCACAACTCAAAGTGAAAAAAGGGGTAGGAATCCCAAGTTGTTCAATCATTGTAGATAGCTGGGCCCAACAAGAGTTCTAAAAAGAGTGAGTCTCACACAACGATGCACCAAAACACATCAGTTGCTCTACTATCTAGTCATTAGGGGCAGCTTGAAGCCATTCACACAATGTAGACAAAGACTTTGGGATTTTTCTTCCAGATTCACTTTGTAAAAGACAAAAATAGTTTGTTGACTGCGATGTCTCATTATCAAGTTGTAGAGGGAATACCTAAACCTGACATGTTTGCCAAATTTGTGGTCAAAATATCTCATTAAGTGCAGGGCATATTCATGCAAGTGAATTTTAACATTCCTCGATTGAAGGGGAAGTGCTGCTCCAATGGGGAACAATGTTGGGAAAGCCATTGTAAATAGATCTTTAGTGTTGTGTTCATTAATAGGAGAAGAGCTAATTTCAGGCCAACATAAAATATTCTACTCTTTTTCAATTTGTAATACCTGTTTGATTGCTTGGAGCTCTCGTGTATCATTTAGAAAGAAAGGGATAAATGATGAAAAGGTTGAAGAGCCATTTTCATCTTGAGCAACATTTGTTGAGCTGGTTGATGGAATCAAGTCTTCATTGGAAACTTGCTCTATTGTATGCAAGAAATTGGAGACATCAACATCAACATCAGGTAACATATTAAGAGCCTCAAAATCAATCTCTACATCATTGTAGTATTTGTCATATTGAATTTTATATTTCAATGCATCCATGACATGATGTTTATTAACATAGCAGTCATAATTTCCACCTTCAATGGTGCTCCGACGTACGATCACAACCTCAAGGTCTTACAATCAATGCAACAAAAGTTTTGCAATGCTCGAGATATCTTAAGGAAAGGTTATTGTGTGACCACTGTATTTAAACTACCCTCCTCTAGCATGGGATACTTGTAAAACTAGAGCCACCCTTGCAATAAGCATTTCTTCAACCTGTGTTAGCTTTTTTAGCAAGAATGGTTGTGGGCCTGGGTCCATGCCATTTGTAGAACCAAAGTGGTGGGAGCATTTTTTAGAATAACATCTAGCACACGTGGTTGTTGAATCAGATAGACATGTGCACATCCCAATGTAACTTTCTTTGCATATATGACAAACAACAAGGGTTGATAGTGCATCGATGCGGCACTGGAAGCATTTCATCATAGAAAGGTAGAGATCATTGAACATTTCTTTGAGGTGTTGTTGGCGTGCTGGTGTAGTAGGGGGATTGATTTGGGATTGGATATTGCGCATATCTTCTAATGATGATATCAGTATGTTTCTACCAAAACTAGCATCCACAACCTAGTAGCCTGGGCGAAGAAGACAATCCAGGGCAAAAGGAGTGGCATCTACCATTGCCAATGGGGGCTATGGGGGAAGATTGTCAACATGTAGACCTACAAGTGTGCTTGCTTTAGTTATCCTTTGTTGCAAGTATTTCGTACAACGCTTCACACAAATTTTCTCTCTATGTTGGCTATAGTACAAATGGTTCCTTTTTGTTTTTTAGCCTTTTTTAATTCAACAATTGATTAGATTGTTGAACTTGAATGTATTGGAAAAGCCTAGGAATATACATACAAGCTCAACCATATTAGCATATATGAATATACATGTATAACCATAGATATATTTAAAGTAGTAATTACACATAAACACATAACAAATTATATGTGTATCCATTTGTATATAAATGTATATCTATGGATGATCACAAAAGGAATACCATGGTTTGAACATTCAAATATATAAAATTATATATACAAGGATTCTACATATTTTTGTGTTAACCATTTCCACTATGGAAAATGCTTGCTTATGTTGTTGCACTATGCCAATGAACACAAGAGGAAATATATTTTTTATACAGTTTCTCTATTTGTCTGTTATATATATATATATATATATATGCAGAGGGTTAGTATGAAAGCATTAAGATATTCAAAATAAAATTAGTTTAGTAGCAGTAAAGGTATGTTAAGTTTTGCGTCTTCTATGGATGGGACATTCATGTTATATGCTTTTTGTGGACAGTGTATTTTTTTGAATGTTATACTACATAAACATACAATTGCCCCTACATATGCATATTTTTAAAATGCATATTAACATAGAAGTAATTGCATATATATATATATGCAAAGGATTAGTATGAAAACATAAAGGTATTGAATATTAAATTAGTGTAGTAGTTGTGAAGGTATGTTCAGTTTTACATTTTGTGTGAATAGAACATGTTATATGTTCTTTGTGAAAATATGTTTACAGATTATTGTAGTTCAACTCTTCTTTTCTCCATATGTTAAAATTCTATTTAATGTGGGTTTTTTGATAATTTGTCATTTTCCTATGATTCTTAAGTGTTTTTTCTAATAGCTCTTTTAGAATTTCACAATTTCTCTATAATATTTAGTACCAAATAATGTAGCTCGAATCAGGTGCAGCATTGAAGTTATCTATTTTCTTTACATCATTCTCAACTTTACATATACATATACATATACATACATATACATATACAAAGACACACATATATATACATATATATACATATACATATACATATACATATACATATACATATACATACATATACATATACATATATATATATATACATATACATACATATACATATATATATACATATACATATATATATATATACATATATATATATATACATATACATATATATATATACATATATATATATATACATATACATATACATATATACATATATATACATATACATATACATAATATACATATACATATACATATACATATACATATACATATACATATAAATACCTATTTTGTCTATGTTATGACAACAATTATATGATGCAATAACAATGAGTAGAGGGCATAAGTTTTGCAAGTTAGCAACATGTTTTAAACAATGCAACTTATTAAAATATATATGCAACAGGGGGACTCTTGGCCACCTTCGAACACAAAATTAGAATGGTAAATAGTGGCTCGTGGTGTTGGACAATAACAATCAAGATGGTGGGACCAAGCAAATGTAATATTCAATGTTTGCAGCCTAAAAAAAATACATTGTTGCTCACTTGAACTATAGTTTTGTGCACTATTTTTGGTGTTTTTCAATGTATTTAGTTTCAATAGGCACATTCATTGCCAAATGACAATCAATTTCATATCTTTTTTATGAACATGTTGAACATATTGCACCATTAAATGCTTTGTTATTAAAAACATCTCAAAGCTATATCATTGAATGCTATGCTGTATTGCACCAATTTTCTCAGAAGCTAAATAATACTTACATATGCTATCTTTAACTCTTTTTAAATCAAAGTCTTCATAAATAGAAATAAAGATAACATACACAAATATTTAGATATACATAGGTATATATAAATTGCTATTCCATTTTCAAACAAGCCATAGAACCTTGAGCTGTATATATGGATATATATTTCTACCTATATGTACATTTTTAAATATGAAATAGGGAATTCAATGTACATACATACATACATACATACATACATACATACATACATACATACATACATACATATATATATATACATACATATATATATATATATATATGCATCTATCTATGTTTTAGTCAATTCAATCCAATTTCCCTTTTTGTCAATAATATTTAGTAGCAAATAAGTGTTATTCTAACACCTCTTATACAATTTCTCTATTTATCTTTAATATTCATTACCAAAGAACATAGCTTGAATCTTGTATCAATATGTTTCATGATATTCTTTTTTTTCTCATCTGCTTGAAGCTCTAGGAAACAAATTGCCCGGGTCTATTTATGAAAGCGGTGGAGCTTGCTAATTACGTGGGATAGCAGTCTCTTATATCAATATGTTTCATGATATTATTTTTTCCTCATTTGTTTGAAGTTCCCCATAATAAACTGTTCTTCATGATATTCTTTTTTGATTGTTAAGTATTTTTCTAATAACTCTTTTCTAATTTCCCTTGACCAAAAAAGTTTATATGTGGACATGCAAATTCTATGTAACAATTGGCTTTCCAATTCAAAATTTAAGCTACATTATTTTCCACTAAATATTAAAGACAAAATAGGGAAATTGAAAAAGAAGTATTAGAAAAACACTTAAGAATCACAGGTAAATGATAGATTATCGAAAATCCACACTCAACATATTGATACAAGACAAGCAGTCTATGTAAAAGTTGGGTTGTCAATTCAAAATTTGAGCTATGTTCTTTGGCACCAAACCCACATTAAATAGAACTTGTAAAGCCAATGGGTAGCAATAACTTGTGCAAAATGGCTATAACACCACATACTTAATTGAAAAATTGAGCTACATTTCTTGACATTGAATATTATAGGCAAATAGAGAAATTGTAAAAGAGCTATTAGACAAGCTATATTGCTTGACACTAAATATAATAGACAAATAGAGAAATTGTAAAAGAGATATTAGAATAACACTTAAAAACCACTAAAATACTATATCTCCAATATGTTTATGCTTTCATACTAACCCTCTACATATATATATCCAATCACTCCTATGTTAATCTGCAATTGCTCCTATGTTGATGGGTATAACTACAAAGATGCACAGAGATAACTAAAACAATAAACGAAGGGTGATAAAAAATACTAACCCTAACCATAATTTTTGATGAAAGAAATAAGATTTAACTACAATTTATTCTATGGTAATGGGTATAACACCAAATATGCACAAAGATAACTATAAACAATAAATGAGGGACAGAAAAATTACTAACCCTAACCATATTTTTTGATGAAAGAAAGAAGATTTAACTCCAATTTCTCCATCCATATAGATAACAAGAAGACATGAACAAAAATTAATCATTTATGCAAAATACCCATGTAAAACGACTTACAGATTGTGGAAAAAAATAGTGTTAAAACCCTCCAATCTGCTATAAAACGGAGCTGAAGCCGACGCTTTTTAAAATAGTCTGCTATCAAACCAACCACAAAGGTGAAGGAAATGATTTTTAGAATAATATGCTATCAAACCAACACCACAATGCCTCTTTCGACAATGCAACTTAATCAATATATTTTCTGGCACATTTCAGAGTATACTTTCCCACATTGCAACATTGAATATTGCATTTACTTCCTCCCTCACCATCATACAAGAACGACATGATGCATTAACCCTTGCATGAGCAAACACTTCACATTCTACTTCTATGTATCAAGGCGACCAACTCCACCACTGCCAACCCATGTAATTAGCAAACTCCACGTCATGATAAAAAACCCCAGGGAAGTCGCTACCAGCCGACCAATCTTCGGTGCTGACAAACCCTTTTCACAACTAGGCTGACGAAAATCCCGGTAGAAAATTCAAAAAAATAGCCTATCAGCTAAATATTGGGCATTATATAAACAAATTCTATCACAACTATTGAAACATGCTCAAATACTGGATCGTTTCTTCTATTTTCCATTTTGCATATAGAATTTTGTACAACTTTTCTATAAACTAGAATAAAGAGGATAAAGACATGTAAACATTTGTTAGAGACTTCTGCTGCACCACAACTCTTATTTATATATAGATATAAATACACATATGAATATTTATGCATAAGTACGAAGATCGTGTGTATATAAAAATACAAAACAATATCTGAGTTCTAGATGATATCCATTTTCTTTTACGACAGAAGCCAAAAAGAAATAATATGATTGCTATTTCTAATTAGAAATCATATTCAAAAACCTCAAACACATCATTTATGTACATTTGAGAAAACCAACAATTTCTCAACACACATCTAAATTCATTGAGGTAGATGTTACAACTAAGCATCCACTTATCCACAACCAATTATTGAATGCTAATTACAATAGTTGCTAATGGGAATTGAATACGTAAGCAACAATAGAATTATTGTTCATGATCACAGTAATAGTAAGTATAAATCAAATGAAAGAAGCCTATCATTGGTGGGTGATGAGATATTCAATTTATATAGATGTATTATTGGCTAGGTTTAGAATATATCTCTAGTATTCTTTGTCATCATATGTATTCATGAAATTCTTAGATTCTGGAGTTTCTATTGTTTCCTTGGAGATATTTGTAAACTTTGTAAAACCAAGCCATTTCTCTTGTGAACTTGATGCTGCATAGACTTCGGTATTTATCAAAGAAGAAGATGAAATATCTAAGGGTGATCCATCATAGCCATTAGATGAACTTGATACCAAAGAGAGAAGCAAATCAGATTGATGTTCTCTTGGCAGAAAGTTATTATTGCCAGTTTGATTAAAAATTTCAGCATTAATGTTTGTTGAAAATGATGCCAGCTCATTATCCTAGATAAAACCTCCATACAAACTCTAAGCATTATTTGGTGGTAGTTTTTCATCTTGTTGTTGTCCCACAAAACTTGATGCCATAGACCTTAAAAAATTATGGTCCAGTTGATTATAGCCACTGGCAACAAGATTCATCAAAATTCTTCCTATTTTCACTTCAACCTCGAGAGAGGCAAAGTATAAATTTAATGCATGAGTAGACTACTTGTGTACCATAACATCTTTTGATCATGATTCAGGAGCATCTATGGCATTTGGCTATCCTGTATCAACAAAAAAGGTTGATTTTTTTTATTTGAGCAATTTTGGATTATTATAGGTGAATAAATTTTTGTAATAAGGCATGAAATATTTGATAAATATTTGGCCGTTGTTATGTTTGCATTATAATTTGATAATGGATTTTTTAAAATATTTAATGTTGATCCCTAAAAATTAGGGAGTGGGAAATGGGCACCCAAGTCAAGCTTTAGCTTTCTGCTTTTTCAGGAGATAAACAAGGGGAAAAAAAACTGCAACCTCCTATCTTTGTCAAGGCTATTGTGAGTGGGTTTTTAATAAGTTTTAATTATATTTTGAGGGATGATTTTTGTAGCTATAGGAGATGGCATACCTAGTGGTGGAGAGCAGAAAATTTAGTTTTTAATTAATTCTCTGAGTCAACAATGGAGAATCTGGAAATTGTTGAAAGCATTGAAAGAATTTTAAAAGCATAATTTTTGAAGGAGAGGTTAGGGGGCATAGATTTTCTCTGGAGGAAAGTTTGGGAATTTTTATTGCAGGTTTGGTCTATGATAAACAATAGCCCATGAGGATGCCAGAACAACTGGTTTCAAGTTGCAAGTGTTGCAGGTGGTTTAGTAGGGTTGGGAGATGGTTCTGTTTGTAAAAGATCATATGCTTGAGAAAAGTTTGTTTGATATTAATTTATAGTTGCATATGTGATTCCTGTAGGAGAATAATTTTCTACATATCAGTCCATATATGACTGAAATTTTTTGTATCCAAATTATTTTAATTAAGAAAATCAATGGTTTCCTATGCAAGTAAATTTATGTGTGTTAATATGCAGTTCCCCTATTTTATTTGAGCATTTTTTGTGAGAGTTTGGAGAGGGTGTTGTGTGTGTCAATCCTTTTTATTTTCACCAGTGGTATTTGAGCAGGAGTTCCTGAGTGTGTAGGCAGAGCACCGAACGTGAGGCAATTTGCACTAGGACTTGGGGGTGGAGAGTGTTGAGGATTTGTAAATAGATCGTTGAGTGAGGCAGTTTGCATGTGCAAAACTTGAGGGTTTTGAAATTTGTGTTAAGAATTTGTGAGGAATTAAGGATGGAAAAGAGGAAGAGAAAAATAAATTTTACCATTGGTGGATTTTAAGGATTCCAAAACTAGAGGAAACCATAGAGAGGCTTTGGAAAATCAAAGAAAGAGAAATGATAAAGATGCAACAATAGATAGATGAAATGAGAGTAGAGATTGAGAGGAGGAAAAAAGAGGAGAGAAGAGTTGAAGGTAATCTTGATTATCCTTCTAATGATATTTTGATTGTAGGAAAGAAAGAGGATGAAACAAAGTCTCATGCATGTGACATCGAGGAAGAGAAAGATGATTTGCTTAAATACGATTGGAAGCAATTGAAAGAGAGTGGAATGGGAAAATTTCAGCCAATACAAAGGTTGCAGCCAAAGGTAAAGATGTAATTTCAGATTTTAGTACATGTTTTGATGATATTGAGAATGTAAAAGTAGAGTCAAAGGTTGCAACAAAAAATCCTTTGGAAGTAGATGAGAGTGGTGAATAGACTGAGGTGAAAATGAAGTTTTCTTATGATTGTTTGATTGAAAGTATTGAAGATGAAGATTCCTCAATAACAAAGCTTGAATATTTGTTACAAAATGTGGAGAATTAATCTATATATTGTGGTGCTAATATTAAATTGGGTGTTGAAGATCAAATTGTAGCAATATATCTTTCTAAAGGCATAATAAGAGTGACAAACTAATTGCAAACCAGGTAAAGGAGGAGGAAAAATGTCAAACAACAATAGAGGTAATGAAGTACATTTGTTTTGTTGAAGGTGGAGGTATATGTTTGATTGTTAATTCTATTGGAATATATTGGTGGGAGGAAAAATTAAAAGTTTTGAAATACATGAAGGGTAGAGGAGTAAAGATGAAAGGATATAATAGTGTAATCTTGCAGAATTTGATGAATAAGAATATTCAAATAGACAAAGAAAAGAGATGGATCCAAAATAGGCACAAATTCTAATTTTTTTTTTTGAGTGCAACTCAGGAAACATTTCTTTTCTACCATGGGTGTCTAATGTAGGAGCATCCATGGCATTTTGCTATCCTATATCAACAAAAAAGGTTGATTTTTTTTATTTGAGAACTTTTGGATTTTTGAGGTGAACTAATTTTGGCTTGGATTACATGTTGAGGGGTGTAAAATTATTTATCTTCAAATAATTAAACTTGTCAATTAAATTTATTTTGTACTTTGACAAGCTCGCTAGTGGGGTGTAAATCAAAAAGCATAATTAAAGCATTTAAATTTCAAAATAATTGAAAAAAAAAAATGAAGAATTATAATTTGATAATGGAGTTTTTTAAAAATTTAATGTTAATCCCTAAAAACTAGGGAGTGGGAAATAGGGACCCAAGTCAAGCTTTAGCTTTCTACTTTTTTCAGGAGATAAACACGGGGAAAAAACTGCAACCTCCTATCTTTAACAAGGCTATTGTGAGTAGTTTTTTAATAAGTTTTAATTATATTTTTAGGGATGATTTTTTCAGCTATATGAGATGGCATACCTAGTGGTGGAGAGCATAAAATTTAGTTTTTAATTAATTCTCTGAGCCAACAGTGGAGAATCTAGCAATTGTTGAAAGCATTGAAAGAATTTTAAAAGCATAATTTTTGAAGGAGAGGTTAGGGGGCATAAATTTTCTCTAGAGGAAAGTTTGGGCATGTTTATTGCAGGTTTAGTCTGATAAAAAACAGCCCATGAGGATGCCAAAACAACTGGTTTCAAGTTGCAAGTGTTGCAGGTGGTTTAGAAGAGCTAGGAGATGGTTCTGTTTGTAAAAGCTCATATGTTTGAGCAAAGTTTGTTTGAGATTAATTTCTAGTTTCGTATGTGATGCCTATAGGAGAATAATTTACTGCATATCAATCCATATATGATTGAAAAATTGTGTATCTAGATTATTTTAATTAAGAAAATCAATGGTTTCCTGTGCAAGTAAATTTATGTGTGTTAATCTATTTTATTTGAGCATTTATTGTGAGATTTTGGAGAGGGTGTTGTGTGTTTCAATCCTTTTTATTTTCATCAAATCATCTCTTCAGGAAAGTATTCCAATTTTTTTTTATTCATTGTTTGTTCATCTTGGTAGTAGCTTCGCTATTTCAGACCACCTAAACAAGAGATCTATATTAACAATTTTCTAGGATGTTTACACAAAATTAGTTGAGGATTTCATACTACCTAAACAAAAAAATATATGTCAAAACAATTTCCTGGGATGCTACCATCAATACTTAATTGGGTATATGTATTCTAGTGTTTAATTATTATAGGAGGGACTCAGTAATTACTTGTTCCGAAGCTTGTCATGGTAGAATAATATTTTTTCTTCTTCAGAAGAGGAAATTTTTTCTCCCTTTATGTTGGGTTGCAAATAGTTCATCCAACATAGCTTACAACTCTTCCCACATCTCAACAAGCCTGCATCATTATATAAAGTGATAAGTTTGTTGCATGTTTTATAGATAAAGACCTATACATGATAAATTTATTTTATATATACATATAGAGAGAGAGATATGAAAAATATACTTAGATATAAACATTTACATTATATTTGAATATATAGTGCCTCTAAAATTATATTTAAAGGCCTAATTTATAGTCTTAATATGGTTTATAGGAAAAATTATTTTTAAATTAATATTAATAATTTATTAATTTTATGTTTTAAATAATAATTATTAGCCGATAGGCTATTTTTTTGAAGTTTTCACTGGGATTTTTGTCAGCCCAGCTGTGAATTGAATTTTCCCATGTCAGAGATGTCTTGACTGGTGGCAACTTGACTAGGTTTTTTTGTGGCAACGTGGAGAATGGTAATTATGTGGGTTGGCGGTGGTGGAGTTGGTGTCCTCGATATGTAGAAGATGAATGGTAAGTTTTTGCTCGTGTGAGGGTTAATGTATTTTGTCGTTGTTGTATGATGGGGGCAGATGAAGTAAATGCACGAAGATGAAGTAAATACAATATTAAATATTTTAGTGTGAGAAAGAATACTTTGATTAAGTTGCATTATTGAAAGAGCCATTGTGGTGTTGGTTTAATAGCAGATTATTCTAAAAATTGTCGCCTTCGGCTCCATGGTTGGTTTGAGACTATTGCAAAAATTGTTGGCTTTGACTTGGTTTTATAGTAGATTGGAGGGTTTTAAAACTATTTTTCTCCACAATATATGTCATTTTACATGGGTATTTTGCATAAATGATTTATTTATTGTTTATGTTAAAACTATTGTTCTTTGGAATTTGTAAGTCATTTTACATGGGTGTTGTAGTGTGGGAAAGTATAGTCTGAAATGTGCCAAAAAATATATTGATTAAGTTGCATTGTCAAAAAATCCATTGTGGTGTTGGTTTGATAGCAGACTATTCTAAAAATCACCATCTTCGGTTCTGTGGTTAGTTTGATAGGAGACTATTGTAAAAATCATCAGTTTTGGCTCTATTTTATAGCAGATTGGAGGATTTTAAAACTATTGTTCTCCACAATCTGTAAGTTGTTTTACATGGGTGTTTTGCATAAATGATTTATTTATTGTTTATGTTAAAACTTTTGTTTTCTAGAATTTGTAAGTCGTTTTACATGGATGTTTGGCATTATGGTTTTGTATGGATGGAGAAATTGTAGTTAAATATTCTTTCTTTCATAGAAAAATATGGTTAGGGTTAGTAAATTTTTCATCCATCATTTATTGTTTGTATTAATCTCTGTGCATCTTTGGCCTTATACTTGTTACCATAGGATCAATTGTAGTTAAATCTTGTTTCTTTCGTCAAAAAATATGGTTAGGGTTAGTAATTTGATCACCCCCCATTTATTGTTTTAGTTATCTTTATGCATCTTTGTCGTTACACCCATTAACATAGGACCAATTGTAGATTAACATAAGAGTGATTGCATATATATATATGTAGAGGGTTAGTATGAAAGCAAAAACATGTTGGAGATAAAATTAGTTTGGTGGTTGCTAAGTGTTATTCTTTTTAATATCCCTTTTATCTGTTCGATTTATTTGTTTGAAGTTTTTGACGGGATTTTCATCAGCCTAGTTGTGAATAGGATTTTCATGTAATAGCTCTTTTACAATTTCTCTATTTTTCTATAATATTTAGTTCCAAGAAATGGAGCTCAAATTTTTGATTAAGTCTATGGCCTTATAGGAATTTTGTATAGGTTATTGCTACTCATTGGCTTTACGAGTTCTATTTAATGTGGGTTTGGTGCCAAAGAATGTATCTTGAATTTTGAATTGACAATCCAACTCTTACATAGACTGCTTGTCTTGAATGAATATGTTTAGTGTGGGTTTTTTATCATCTATGGCTTACCTGTGATTCTTAAGTGTTCTAATAGTTGTTTTATAATTTCCCTACTTTGTCTATAATATTTAGTGAAAAATAATGTAGCTTGAATTTTGAATTGAGAAGCCAATTGTTACATAGAATTTGATGTTACACCTTGTCTAGATAGTGATAGAATTTTAGGTAAGCATGAATATGCTACAAACTCAAATCTATACATGCAGTTGACTTGAATTGGGTTCTTCACTTTGAATATTCTTTGTAAGTAATTTTGCATACATTGATGGCCATATCTAAACTTTTTTGGTCAAGGGAAATTAGAAAAGACCTATTCTAAAAAACACTTAACAATCATAGGAAAATGACAAATGTTGGAAAACCCACATTAAATAGAACTTTAAAATAGGGAGAATAGAACATGCAAACTACGATAATGAATAGTTTGGTATGGGGAACTGAAAAAAAGAATATCATGAAGAACAATTTGTTATGGGGAAGTTCAAATAGTTGAGAAAAAAAGAATATCATGAAACATATTGGTACAAGAAAAAAAGTGAAATTGGAAAAGAGCTATTAGGAAAAAACTTAAGAATCACAGGAAAATGACAGATGTTCTAAAACCCAAATTAAATAGAATTTTAAAATATGGAGAATAGAAGAGGAAAAATACGATAATGAATAGTTTGTTATGGGGAATTGAAATAAAGAATATCATGAAGAATAGTTTGTTGTGTAGAAGTTGAAATAGATGAGGAAAAAAGAATATAATGAAACATATTGATATAAGACACTACCATCCTACGTCATTAACAAGCTCCACCCCTTACATAAATAGACTTGGGTAGTTTGTTCCAGGGAGCTTCACACAGATCAGGAAAAAAAGAATATCATGAAACATATTGTTACAAGATTCGAGCTATGTTCTTTGTTAATAAATATTGAAGACAAATAGAGAAATTGTATAAGGGGTGTTAGAATAACAATTATTTGCTACAAGTCATTTTACATGGGTATTTTTCATAAATGATTTGTCTATAATATTTAATGCCAAGCAATGTAGCTCAAATTTATAATTAAGCCTGTGGCATTATACACATTTTGCAGAGATTGTTGCATCATATAATTGTTGTCATAGCCTAAAGAAAATAGGTATCATCATAAAGAACTGGGTTTAAATAATTGATTTGGAAAGTTGAAAAGATATCTGTATAAGCATAGAGAAAAAAATAGTTTGGTGGATTTTAAGTGTTATTCTAATAGCTCTTTTATCTATTCAACTTTGTTTTTTTAATTTGAGAAAAATAGAATATCATAAAACATATTGGTATGAGACAAAAACTAAAATTGGAAAAGAGCTATTAGGAAAACAATTAAGAATCACAGGAAAATGATAGATGTTCTAAAACCCACATTAAATAGAATTTTAAAATATGGATAATAGAAGAGGAAAACTATGATAATGAACAACTTGTTATGGGGTCCACTGAAAAAAAGAATATCATGAAGAATAGTTTGTTGTGGGGAAGTTGAAACAAATGAGGAAGAAAGAATATAATGAAACATATTGATATAAGACACTCCCATCCCATACAATTTGCAAGCTCCACCCCTTACATAAATAGACCCATGCAATTTGTTCCAGGGAGCTTCAAGTAGATTAGGAAAAAAAGAATATAATGAAACATATTGATACAAGATTCTAGCTATGTTCTTTGTTAATAAATATTGAATACAAATAGAGAAATTGTATAAGAGGTGTTAGAATAACAATTATTTTCTACAAGTTGTTTTACATGGGTATTTTGCATAAATGATTTGTCTATAATATTTAATGCCAAGCAATGTAGCTCAAATTTACAATTAAGCTTGTTGTGTTATACACATTTTGTAGAGATTGTTGCATCATATAATTGTTGTCATAGCCTAGAAAGAAAATAGGTATCGTCATAAAGAATTGGGTTTAAATAATTGATTTGGCAAGTTGAAAAGATATTTGTATAAGCGTGGAGAAAAAAATAGTTTGGTGGCTTTTAAGTGTTATTCTAATAGCTCTTTTATTTGTTCAGCTTTATATTTTTAGCCGATAGGCTATTGGTTTGAAGTTTCCACTGGGATTTTCATTAGCCTAGTCATGAATAGGATTTGTCATCTAATAGCTCTTTTACAATTTCTTTGTTTGTCAATAATATTTACTGCCAGACAATGTAGCTCAAATTTATGTGTATATATATGTATTGAATTCCTTGTTTCATATTTTTAAAAATACATATAGGTAGAAATATGTATCCATATATACAGACCAAGATCATTGTGTCTCATCTGAGAATGCAACAACAATTTATATATGCACATGTATATCTAAACAACTATGTATGCTATCTTTATTTGTATTTAGATATAATTTGATTTAAAAAGAGTTAAAAATAACATATGTAAGTATTATTTAGCTTCTAAGAAAATTGCTACAATACAACCATATAATTAAATGATATAGCATTGAGATGTTGTTAATAATAGAGCATTTAATGGTGCAGTATTTGTAACATGTTCATAATAAATCTACAAAATTGATTGCACCTTAGCAGTGAATGTCCCTATTGAAACTAAATACATTGAAAAACACTGAAAATAGTGTAGATTGCATTTGCTTGGTCCCGCCATCTTGATTGCCATTTTCCAACACCGCGAGAAACCATTTCCCATTCCGCTTTTGTGTTTGAAGGTGGCCAAGAGTCCCCCTGTGGCATATATATTTTAATAAGCTTTGAAGTTAAAAACATGTTTTTGGTTTGCACAACTTTTTCCCTTTGCTTATTGTTTGTTTTTCCCACTTCGCGACTCTCACATAATGCCCATTCTATGCATCTTTGGCATTGTACCCATTAAAATAGGAGCAATTGTAGATTAATAACTCCTCCCCTTGAAATTTATGAAGATAGAAAACATCTAGATTGAATTTTCCCTTGATTGATTGGTTGAGAAGGCTGCAAATTCAAACCTTTTGTTCCCTATAATAATGACCTACTTCGAAGTAGACAATATCCTATAGGAAACATATGGTTTGAACTTGTAGCCTTCTTAGCTAATCAATTGAGGGAAAATTCAGTCTAGATGTTTTCTCTCTTCATAAATTTCAAGGGGAGGAGTTACATTGTGTGGAAAAAGTATGGTATACACATCTATTTAGATATAGCAATGTGTATATAAATAGATATATACATGTGTACATATGGATATATATATCTGGTTATATGTGTGTGTTTTTAAATGTGCAACAAAAGGGGAAATTCAATGCATATATGTATTTAATCATTTCTATTCTTATTGTTGTATAACCTATTATTTTGATAAGAAAGGGTGAAAGGACTAGCTAGCAACATATACAAATATCTGCATATAGCTATATGTAGAAATATAGTAAAATAATAAAAAACTACATGGATACATATATAAGCAACCTCAAAGATAAACACATACATATAGGGGTATATACATATGCATTTATCATTTTTATTCTTGTTGATGTATCCCCTGGTGTTTGGACAGTATTAAAAGTGCATTTCTATTCTTGTTCTTGTATCCTATGTTGTTTGGACAATATCAGAAGTGGAATGGTTATAGATCAATATGTCTAAGTTATATACCAATTTCCATTGGGATGTTTCAATACATTAATATTTTATTTTTATTGTGAAAATAGAGCTGTCAATTAGTCAACTCAAATTGTAACATTTTGTCCTTGCAAAAAGTTCCCAGAACTATGTCTATGAAATTGGGCTTTGTGGACGGGTCTCTAGAGCCCCTCAATATTGATTTATTGACATCTCCCATTGGTTCCAATATAGAGTCTGGCTTTGAGGGCGTGAACCACTAGCCTTTAGATCCTAATTCTGTAAGTATAATTTTCCTTTCTATTATACCTATTACAAATTTGGTGTAACTATTGTTTCTAGTTTTCTTGGCATTAAGGTGTATACACGCATGGGTGAACCTGACAAAGCATATAGATGTGCAAGTAAATATATATTGATATTTTCCAGCATATAAAAACATCCCTTTCATGTATATGTATATGTATATGTACTATACATATGTGTGAGCACCATAAACCTACAAATAGCCCCTAAACTTTAACATTCATTGAAATGGGTTAGTTCATACCAAATGCAAACTTATTAGTACTCTTATGAAATACTTAACCATGCTAAAATATGCAATCTAAATAGAACAAAGATAACTAAATGCATGGATATAAAAACATAATCAAAACTTTATTTCATAGTGGATTGATGCTTTTGTGGAAAATAGCCCTTTCCCAATCCTTGGTAGATAAGCTAAATGATGAAATTCCTTGAAGATGGAGTGATGGTGGGAAAAATCAGTTCTCCTAAAGAGAGTGACTTTACATGAATGATTGTGGAGGATTTTTTGAAGGATGAAGCCTCTATTTAAAGATTCTCAAGTTGAAAGAATGCTTATGAGAGAGCAATGTGGGATAAAAAACAAGCCAATGAAAAGAGGCCACTTGTCAACTTGCCATAGGTTGAGGGATGTGCAAGTTTTGGCCAATGTGCCCAAGAGAGGGAGTTTCAAATTCAAACTTGTGAAATAAATGTTGAGAGGGGGACACGAAAATGAGAAGTTAATCAATGTTGGAGGGGACAAGTCAACTTGTCATCATTTTCAAACTTGAGGGAATATTTTGTTTTTTATGCCAAGTTGAAAGAAAATGAGGATTTTAATAAATCAATAAATTGATTTATTTGTGCAAGTGGGAATATCTAGAGGATGTGATGGGTGGTTAGGTTAAGCTAATTAGGATTAGATCAGCTTAATGATGATTAGGTGAGTTTGACCCCTTTGACTTGAATAATTGGATTTATTTAAATCAAAAGGGGAGAAATATGAATTTGGGATTTAATTAAATGAATGTTTGATTTATTTAATTAAAGGGATGATGCAAGATAAAGGTTAATTAATGAAGTGTTAGGATTTAATTGATTTATTTAAACGATGTAATGATGAAGTGGATTTATTTAATTTGAAGGATGAAATCTTAGACTTGATTAAATGAAGGTTATTTGATTAAACCATTGGATTGAAATGTATGCATATTTTGCATGTCTACATTTTTACCCTCTTTGAAGCAATTTACTTGTTGCGTTGGTTCAAAGAATAAACTTGCCGCAATCAAAATTCAAAAATTTTCTGATTTTTTCGGTTGCCCCAGTGGAAAGAAATACACTAGTACATTGCCCCCTCGAGAGATCGAGTGAAAAAATTCTATTTGAAGGTCGATCTCATGATAAAGAGGTTCAAAATGGATGGTATGGATGATTGTAATGATGATGCAAATGAGATAGTTTTAAGATGCTTAGAATAACAAATCTATATTATCTTAAACAACTTAAATGATGATATGATGTGATGATGGATGAGATGGATGATGTGATGTGCTATAATTATGCAATGAATGTTTTATGCAAATATGTGATTTATGAGATGCTTAGGCTAATAGATCTAGATTATGATGATGATGCAAATGCAATGCATGTGAAATGATCAATGTTTCCTATTATGTATGATATGAATGATATGTGGCATGCTGACGGTTTGTGGATGCAAGATGGATGCAAGATAGATGCAAGATAGATGCATGATGGATGCATTGGTGATGTTAGTGTGAAAAGAAGAAATTAGATGATGAAAAGAGGTTCCAACAAGCCAACTTTATGAGAGAAGATGATGATGATAAATGGATGATGAAAATTGGATGATTTGCTTATCAAGGATTGGGATTTTAAAAGGGATACTTACCTTATGTTTGATAACACACATAAGCACGATGCATCAAGGTATAAAGAACCAGGATGGAATTGTACCTAGTGCGATAGAATTTGACTCAACAAACAAATAGGAGTATTCTTGTTCACACTTGACATATGGAAACCTTGCTAGGACGTACCTAACAAAGCAACTATTGGCCAAGTTATATTACAAGAATGTCCAACAAGCACAACAGATAAAAGATAATGATCGTTGCCCCATTCCTATCTCTCTAAATCCTTCATTTGGATATCATTGAGAGGTCCTTGGAATGAGCACAATAAGATAAATCAAAAGAAAAGATCAAGTACGCAAACAAGTCAATGTTCTTCATACCTCTAGCCAAAGGGATTTGTTTTGATAGGATAAGAATCTAAGGTGATATCGAAAATGATGCCCATTGTCAGAACAATATATGCCTAGACATGCATTGTATAGGATGATGATGGGTTGATAAGTTGATTGATAGGCTGTTGATATAAAGTTGATTAACATGTTTGAAAATGATCAAGAGTTTGATTTTATTTTAAAGGTTTGTTGTTTGCTTTTGATTTTACGATCGAAGCTTGCTTTTGCTGATTGTTGTGATTGTTTCTGTTTGTTTTGCCAAAGGATGAAGGTGACGATTAGTTTATTATGGATGATTGATTATTGTGGGTGAAAGAGAAATGAGACAGGTGGATTTTTTCAAATATTTGGATGTTTTTGATGTTTTTGGAATGTTTTGAGGCTATTTTTGGTATTCTGTATTTTCAAATGTTTTTGAATTTTGGTATTTTTTTATGTTTTTGGGGTTTTCTAAGATTTTATGAATGTTTTTGGATTTTGATGTGATTTTATTGTTTTTGGATTTTGATGTGTTTTTTGAATGTTTTTGGATTTTTATGTCTCAGGGGCTAATCAAAGATTATCCTTGCCTACGTTTAAGCTCAGAGACGACGTAGTTTGGATTCCAAGTTTTTGACATTTTCTGACTTTTATGAATGTTTTTGGAGTTTTTGATGTTTTGGATGTTTTTTGATTTTTCGCATGATTTTGAAATTTTGGATACGGACATGTGTGTGATGATATTAGTGCTCTGTTTGGGATTTTTGTTGAAAACCAAGCTAAAGTTGATTGATTGAATCAATGGATTGATGATGATGATAACATTGTTGAAGATACACAACAATGCAAGGATTGATTTATTAGGATTGATGATGATAACATTGTTGAGGATTCACAACAATGCAAGGATAGTGTTAAGCAACACAAGAATTGGGAAAGATATCCCCAAGATGATGATAGATTGATGATGATTTGATCAAGATTGATGATGATAACATTGTTGAGGATATACAACAATGCAAGGATAGTGTTAAGCAACATAAGGATATCCTGATGATTTCTTGATTGGATTTTATTTGATCATGATTGATGAAGCTTGGTTTGAAAAAAAGGTGTTTGAATGATTGATGCAACATTAACGTGCAAAATAGATGCGACTGATAGTGATTATTTGGATTGATGTTCAATGAAAGATGAAGCTTGATAAGGAACATTTTCTTGTCAAAATATGCCATGGGCTAGTAATTTGGATTTTGGATCACAAATGCTTGACCAATTTGATTTCATGTTTACCAATGTTTAGATCACCACAAAATTTTAGAGGATATAGACCAAGATTTATTCTCGAAGCAAGATGAGAGATATCTGCCCCCAATGTCTAGCAATTTATGAAATGCGATGGATGGATGCTTGGATAGGTGTATGGATGGATGGATATGGTAAGTATGCCAAGGATTCCAAGGATTATCTTGCGATAAGATAAGATGTTTGAATGGATGAATGATCATTGGATAATGCTTCATGGCTCAAATAATGTTGCATAGGATAGGATCAATGAAAACAACCCATGTCAAGATGTTTACCATAAGCAAGCGTAAAGTGTGCCCCAAATTTTAATCAAGATCAAGATAACTCGGATGATGAATGTAGATATATGCACATAGATGAAAACGGATTGGATAAATGGTTTATGGATGAATGAATTTATTATGGATAAGATGTATGGAATGCTCGATTTATTACAAATGGGATGAGATGCTTTCACCTAAACTGGTGCACGTAGATGCTCGATTCCACACATGATGCATATTTACCAAGTTTTCATCATGGTCTTGCCCAAAGTGCCACCGTAGTGGTTTTCACTAGAGGATGATTTTTGTCTTTACTATTTTCAATCCTTTTTCTGATTTTTTTGGATTTTCATATTTTTGGATTTTTTTGGTTTTTTCTGAAAGATTTTAAACTCATGCTGAATCATAAGGTGTTGTTGATGTAGATGCCCCTTTCATAATGTGCCATTGATATCCTTCTTGAAGAAGCTTCTTTGCTAAGATACTTGCACTTGAATGCAACTTTTGGGGTTAACTCTGTCTCTATGCGCACATCGCAATAGAGTGCCTTTTGAATCCTTATGATGAAGGGCGGCTACCAATACTCGGTTAATTTGAGAATTGGATATCATGCATGGAGGTGTGGATGGAGTGTGTTTAGGGATAAGAGATGGATTGGTTGACAACTTGGAACCTTTGAATCTCCAAACTTGGGAAGATGAGCAATGATGGGTGGATACAGAAGTGTGCATGGAATTAGGACCAGCTGCTTGATATACTTTGTACATCGCTTGAAAAGCCTGCTTTTTCTTTTGTGGACATGTTTGATGGATACTTTTCCCTTTTTTATTTTTCCCCATAGTTTCTTTGACTGATGGAGTTTGATAGGGATGATCTTTCTTTGTATTTTTTGGTATCCATTTGTATTTGATTTGTCCATTATGCTTTTCAACTGCTTTTTCTTTGATAACGTTCTAATTCAAATCTTTCTTTTGATGTTGGTCCCAATTAGCGGATGAGGTGATGGGTGGATGAAGATTCATGACGTGCTTGATTGTAGTATTGACATCGGTTTCATCATAAGGATTCTTCTTGCTTCCTATGTTGACATTTGCTTGAGATGAAGTTGCCCCCAATATTGTGGAAGTAGTACCTTCATGCTTTGATTCTGCTTGTTTTGAGGGTTCTTGTTTAGAATGCATTCTCTGATAAATGACCACTACAGATGATGTTATTTCAATTTGCTGCTCTAGGCTAACTTTGAAATATCTTGTTCTGTCTCACCTGCTTCCTTGAGTGGATAATGTTGAATATCTTTATTCATGATGTCCCTAGTTTGAATTTGGGATATATCTGATACTATTGTTGACAACTCTGTTTGACCATAGGAATTGATAACTTGCTCTTTTTGTGTAATAATGTCAGGAGTAAAGGAATCCTATTATGAAGGAAGATCATCTACGTGTCCATCTGTAGAAAGCATCTCATGGGTAGATGGAGGAGTATGCGATACATGGATATGATCATCTTGCATAGATAGGAGAGTATCCATTAGATTATTGTAGTATCTTGAAGATACAAATTCTTGATCTTGAATTATTTTGGAGTTGCTTTCGACATGCTTTGGATCAAGTTCTTGACATGGGTCAGTTTCAGAAGATGGATTGCTTACAAAGGGTTCTTGTATGTCGTCATTAGACATGGTAAATGGTTCAATATCCTCAAGTGTCAAGTTTAGGGTTCCTTCAGTATCTATAACCATGAGGTCAAAGGGGGTCAACGTGTCTTGGAAAGGACCAATATTGCTAGACCTTAGTAGAAGATTTTGATCTTGCTTTGGAATAAATTCTTGAGATATATCCTCTAACTCATAAGACGATGTAGAGAAATTTTCAATAAGATCATTGGTCGATGGATCATGCATTATGTCGATAGGATCAAATAATCCTAACACTCCTTGAAATAGGTCACTAAAAAGTGGCTCTTGATGTATGGTGAGTTGATCATCGGGTGGGGTAAAAACATCTTGAATGTGCTCATTGATGGATAGATTTTGATCATTGTTTTCAACAATTGTGATGTGTACATTGTCAATGTCTTCAACCATAGGGTCAAATGATGTTGAAATTTCTTGAATTGGATCATTGTCGAGTATGGTTGGTGGATTTTGATCATGATTGAAAAGTGACTCTTGATATGTGTTGATTTGATCTATGGATGAGATGGAAACATCTTCAATGTGCTATTTGATGGATAGATCTTGATCATTGCTTTAAAAAATTATGGTGGGGAGATTTCCAATGCTATCATCAATGGTTGAATGTTCATCGTTATCCCTAATAGTTATCATTTTTTGTGCTTGTGCTTGTGTTTGTTTGGTAGCTTGAGAGGCTTGGGCAGCTTGAGAGGCTTGTTACACTTGTTGAGCTTGTCTTGCTTGTTGCATGGATAAATATTGTGGGATGGCCTTTTTGTAGGCCTGGTGAGATTTTAACACAATGTTATATTGTCTTGCTACACATTTGGTTCTGGTGGTAGTGGTGGTGGATTTGGAATTGTGTTGGATGTAGTCCCAAGTTGTTGAGATACACTTGGAGTGATCATGGTAGTGAGGGGTGGATGGAGTGATCAAGGTGATAGGAATGGTCGGAATGACCAAGGTGATAGGTCCTTGGGAGACCATGTTTTGATTTTTCAGGATTGATGTTTTCATTTGATTAGACACCATTTGTTGGTGCGATGTCGATGGTATATTCTAAGGTTCTGATGTGATGGCTTGATTGGTGTTAGGTGGATTGATTTGGATGGAGTGATTGGTGCTAGGTAAAGGGGGATGCCCTAAACCAAGGAATGATGTTGATATGGGTAATGGTGGTGGATATGTCTCTTGGCGTAATGACTCAACTATTTTGGTAAGTGTAGCAATTTGATCTCGCCAAATTTGATCTTGATTTCGATCTTGACTCCCTTGATATAGTTGATTTGGATTTTGTTCAAGCAGATTTGGGATGCATACTTGTGGTTTTTGAATGGGATCATGGACAAATCAATTTTGGACAATGTTTTGATTTGGGATGACACTTAGGTTTGGCATGATAGGATGAAATTTGTTTGTGTTGGGAACCACATTGCCGCGTTTTAGGTAACTTTGATTTTGCATGGTGTTACCTTGACTTGGATTGATACACAAAGTTGTTAACATCTTGGTTGGACTTTGAACAACATTTGTATGATTCACAAACATACTTATCCCAAAGTTTTTCGGATTCATGTTTTGAAAACTTATACTTGGTACATTCTCATTTGGCATGTAGGGATTTGGTGGGATGATGTTGTTCATTTGAAGGCTCATGCATTGATTGTTCTGTTGATAGACTTGTAGGTTTGGATTTAGATCTACCATCAAGAAATGTGTTCCAATCTTTGATTTGGGCATATTCACACTTGTTGTTCCATTGACATTTATTGAAGGTAATGATCCCATGTATAGTTTGTATAGATGTGAGTGTTGATAATCAATCGGCATTGTAAGGCATTGAAATTTTGTTTGAATTGGATTACTCATGATGTATGGATCATGTTTGTATTCCATGTTCTTCTTGTGTTTTGACCTTGTTGTAGAATTGACCTCTAAGGTGTTTAGGACCAACGATGAGATGAATGATGAAAGGGGTGAATGATATGGATGTTGAATGTTTAGGGACCTTGGATCAACGCTAGACTTAGGGCTTGATTTGATTGGTTTGATTTGGGTAAGATGCTATCAAGTAGGATGAACTTTTTCAAAGGATTGCTGATTTAATTAGAGGTATGAGAAATGATGGATTCCCATACTCCTAACTAAACAAGGTGATTTTGATTTTAATGATTTACCAAGTCTAGAATGATGTTTTCAAAGCTCTAAAGTTGTTTTGGGATGGGATGATAAATGTTTGGAATGGATGAAGTGTTTGATTTGATCCTAAATGAGCCTAAGAAGGACTTGTTTACTAGACCAAGATAGTGAAGAACATTCCTTTCTCTAAGAGTAATTCAAAATCAAAATACTAATGTTTGCATGAAAACCATATGACCAAAAGACACCAAGCACATGTGTGGGGTCCAATTGATTCAATCTTTGCTTAATGGATTCTTTTTACCACAAACACTTCTTGATTATGTTTTCAACTGAATGTCCAATGTCCTAATTCCCTTTCATCCCACAAAGTGCATTATGCAGAAATCGAGGAAATCAAGGCAAAGGTTACCTAAAGTTGACTTTAGTAGGAGAAAATTGAGATGAAATCCAAATGTTTAGAAGCCTCTAAGGATAGGAATCCCAAGGGAAAGCAATAACATGTGAATTTGTTCAAGGATATTTGCTTCTCCTAAAGGGTTTGATATTTGATGCTCATGTTGAATGTTGGTTTTCCAATGTTTTCGATCAAAGAATTGTGTTTTCAAACTGACTCACAAGCAATATAACACCCTAGCTCAATTGGTACATTTTTCTTGGTGGGATTTCCTCATGCCCTTCGTAGTAGAAGAGATGATTTTACATGCAACTAAGGAAAACATATAAAGGTATGTTAAGAATGAAGTCTTAACCTCTATATTCTAACCAAGATCGAACATGGCAAGTAACTTCTTGGAATCTAAGTTCCAATGCACCACTTTGATAAACTCAGTGAATTGGGTTAATAGGCCACTACAAACAAGGGTTTTATTTTGGACTTTCCATTTGTGGAGATTGACCCATACAGTGAGAGTCCCCTTTCAGATCCATCTCTTCGGAATCAACCGCGTGATACTGGCGTTTCTTCCAATACCCACATTTATATCCCAGTTGGAAATACTATTGGCTTTAGAGTGTAACTGGTTGAGTCATTCCCTTGGGTGAGTAATTTTTCCCCAAGGAAGGCCCTCTAAGATAGACAAAAGCCAATAAAATTATTCATTGTTTGATCGAACCTTGTTTAGAAACAAAGGGAGAACATATGCAATAGGTTTACTCACACTCGCAAAGTGTTTTGTTCAATTTTAATCCCAATCAAAATGTGGAGGCAATATTTAATGCAACATAATGTCATAAAAAAGACTTTTGGTTCTCAAGATCACCGTGAAGTGCGAGAGAAGTGCATATGCTCTTTTAAATGATATTACTTTGTATAAGAGATTATGACACAAAAAAAACACATGTTCATTTTAAGCCTCAAAGCAATGATTTTGATTCTTTTTAATGAACCAAGATGAAGTGTGGAGTTGATTTTTCAATTCTAGCACCATATGTGAGCACCGTAAACCTACAAATAGCCCCTAAACTTCAACATTAATTAAAATGGGTTAGTTCATACCAAATGTAAACTTATTAGTACTCCTATGAAATACTTAACCATGCTAAATTATGCAATCTAAATAGAACAAAGATAACTAAATGCATGCATATAAAAACATAATCAAAACTTTATTTCATAGTGGATTGGTGCTATTGTGGAAAATAGTCCTTTCCCAATCCTTGATAGATAAGCTAAATGATGAAATGCCTTGAAGATGGAGTGATGGTGGGAAAAATCAGTTCTCTTGAAGAGAGTGACTTTACATGAATGATTGTGGAGGATTTGTTGAAGGGTGAAGCCTCTATTTAAAGATTCTCAAGTTGAAAGAATGCTTATGAGAGAGCAATATGGGATAAAAAATAAGCCAATGAAAAGAGGCCACTTGCCAACTTGCCATAGGTTGAGGGATGTGGAAGTTTTGGCCAATGTGCCCAAGAGAGGGAGTTTCAAATTCAAATTTGTGAAATAAATGTTGAGAGGGGGACATGAAAATGAGATGTTAATGCAATGTTGGAGGGGACAAGTAAAGTTGTCATCATTTTCAAACTTGAGGGAATATTCTATTTTTTATGCCAAGTTGAAAGAAAATAAGGATTTTAATAAATCAATAAATTGATTTATTTGCGCAAGTGGGAATATCTAGAGGATGTGATGGGTGGTTAGGTTAAGCTAATTAGGATTAGATTAGATTAATGATGATTAGGTGAGTTTGACCCCTTTGACTTGAATATTTGGATTTATTTAAATCAAAAGGGGAGAAATATGAATTTGGGATTTAATTAAATGAATGTTTGATTTATTTAATTAAAGGGATGATGCAAGATAAAGGTTAATTAATGAAGTGTTAGGATTTAATTGGTTTATTTAAACGATGTAATGATGAAGTGGATTTATTTAATTTGAAGGATGAAATGTTAGATTTGATTAAATGAAGGTTATTTGAGTAAACCATTGGATTGATATGTATGCATATTTTGCATGTCTACAATATGTATACACACACACACATATATATGTATGTGTATATGTATATGTATGTATATGTATATGTATATGTATGTATATGTGTATATATGTATATGTATGTATATGTATATGTATATGTATATGTATGTGTATGTACATGCATATGTATATGTATATGTATGTGTATGTATATGCATATGTGTATGTGTATGTGTATGTATATGTATATGTATATGTATATGTATGTGTATATATAAATGTATATGTATGTATACATATATATAAAGTTGAGAGGGATGCAAAAAAAATGCTACAATATGATATATCAGATATGAAGACAAAAAATTTCCCCCAACTTTGTTATTGTGTGATGTGTGATGGAACTCCATGAAATTCTGCATGGGCATTTAATAATGTTTAGATTGGTCAGGGGTTTTGTTAGAGTCCGTGAGCCTCCACAAGGCAAAAAAAAGGTGGGCAGGATATCGAGCATGGTTGTGTGCTTTTGGTTTTAATAACATATATTTGTTCTTACGTATATAAATGCCTACACAAATCTTTATATACACTTGGCTTCGACAAACGTAACTTTCAATTGGTTGCGTGCATCCAATATTGTATTGTTCTAAACATGGGATATAGCAATAGTGAAATAGTGGAAATGGTTAACACAAAAATCTGTAAAATCCTTGTGTATATATTTTTATATATTCCAATGTTCAAACTATGCTATTCCTTTTGTGATAATCCATAGATATACATTTATATACACATGGATACACATATATAAATTCTTATATATTTTTGTGTAATTACTACTTTAAATATATCTATGGTCATACATGTATATTCATATATGCTAATATGGTTGAGCTTGTATGTATACTCCTAGGCTGTGCAAGTACATTCAAGTTCCACAACCCAATTAATTTATAAATTTAAAAAGGATAAAAAAATAAAATAAAACCATTTCTACTATAGCCAACATAGAGAGGAAATTTGTGCAAAGCATCATACAAAATACTTGCAACAAAGGGTAACTACAACAAGTGCACCTATAGGTTTTCCTACTGACAATCTTCCCTCGCAGTCCTCATTGGCAATGGTAGATGCCACCTCTTATATACAATCTCAGAACAATCCTCCTGCTGCACCAACAAAGCAACAAAACCTCAAAGAAATATTCAATTATTGCTACCTTTATATGGTAAAGCAGTTCTGGCACTGCATAGATGCACTTTTGAACCTTTCTGTTTTTTAGATATGTAGAGAAAGCTACATAGGGATGCACACTCATATTTTAGGGTCAACAAGGACATGTGTAAGATGCTATTCTAAAAAAGGAACCCACCACTTCAGCTCTGCAAATGGCATGAACCTAGGCCCACAACCATTGTTGCTAAAAAAGCTATCATAGGTTGAAGAAATGATTATTGCTAGGGTAGCTCCAGTTTTACAAGTGTCCCACACTAGAGGAGGTCAATTTAAATACAATGGTCACACAATAATATTTCCTCAAGATATCTCGAGCTTAGCAAAAATTTTGTCTCACCAATTGCAAGACCTTGAGGTTGTGATTGTATGACAAACCACCATTGAAGGTGGTAATTATGACTACTATGTTAATAAACATCATGTTATGGATGCATTGAAATACAAAATTTAATATGATAAATACTACAATGATGTTGAGATTGATATTGAGGCTCTTAATATGTTACCTGATGTTGTTTTTGATGTCTCTAATTTCTTGCATACAATAGAGAAAGTTTCTAATGAAGAGCTAATGCCATCAACCAACTCAACAAATGCTGCTCAAGATGAAAATAAATCTTCAAAATTTTCATCATTTATCCCTTCCTTTCCAAATTCTAGACAAGAGCTCCAAGCAATCAAACATGTATTACAAATTGAAAAAAGAGAGTAGAATATCTTGTGTTGGCCTAAAATTAGCTCTTTTCATGTTAATGAATACAACACTGAAAGTTTATTTACAATTTCATTTCCAACATTGTTCCCCATTGGAGCAACTCTTTTGTATATTCCACCTATCCATATTTTTCCAAGTGTTCCTAAATTCCATGATGTCAATTCTTTATCAACATACCTACAATTCTCTTTCAACCAATTTTAATGTGCAGTACTCTAAACATTATAGTTGTAGTTGTTAGAAATTGATACATATGTAGATACAAACAAATTCAAGTGTCAAAGATGCACAAAGATTGCAATCAATAATAAGTAGAGCCCAAAATTTCTATAAGTCAATAATGTGTTTTGAAGATTCTAGTATATTAAACTATATATGCACATACTCTAGAAACATTCCATTTGACTAATAAGTTTAAAATTCTGCAACGATGTGTTTTCTATTTTCTTTGCCTATATACCTTGAGTTTTGAAAATTTTCCTTCATTCTTTGCTTCCATAGATTCTTATGTCTTCTTGTTAGCTTTTCTATTAGCTTTATTTGATTCAAATAGCTTCAAATGTTGATCTACAAAATTCTCTTTTCATCATTTCACTGTTTCACTATTCCTACATATTGCATTCAAAAATATATAGTCTTGTCTACATTGCTTTTTTTTTCTCATAAATGATAAAACTCCATGCTATTTGCAATGAGTTGCTCGGGCCTATTTACAATGATGATGGAGTTTGTTGACCACATGGTTTGGCACTTGTGGAACTGGTTGCCTCATTCAATGATGGTAGGTTCCCACTCTCACAAGGGTTGATACATCTTGGCATTGTTGCGCGATGCCACAGAAGGGAGTACATGTAATATTCATTGTTCTAACATGAGGATGTCTATTTTTTTGCTTCCATTGTGAAATGACACACTGTGGTGTTGGTTTCATAGAAGAGTACTAAAAAAAGCTACCATCCACTCCATTAGATACTAGATTGGAGAGCTTCCCAATTGTTTCGTTCCACAATCTACAACGTTTCAACTTCTATTGTTGCTATAAGTCATTTTACAATGCCCTTTTTCCATTCCATAAGCATCTAACTAGAGACATATAATAAAATGTTCTTTGCAGTAATATCATGTTGGGCTCAATGTAAACATAGATGAACAAGGAGATATGAAGCCCATGTGTCAGACAATTGGTACTTGAAAGATGACCATAGCTGTAAGCATAAATAAGGTTTGTTTTATAGATTTATATTTTCTTGAGTTATACATTCATCCCTTTTCTTCTTACATGGCTAGATAGCCTCCATATATTTGTTGCTATATATATACATTCATGCTCAGATTCTTACATACACTTGACTACGATAAATATAGTCTATTCTACACATTACATTTGTCCATGTTTGTATAGTTGCCTTTTGAGCTAATCAAAAAAATTACCTAGATGCGCCAAGAAATTCTAACCATGGCTGCTCTGATGGAAACCCCAGTAGAAATTTCAAACAAATAGCCGATGGGTAAATGCCAACTGTTACATAGATTGCTTGTTTTGTATTAATATGTTTCATGATATTCTCTTTCTCTGATCTCTTTGAAGTTGCCTCTAACAAGGTCTTTATTTTTGTAGTTTACTTGTATTCTTCATCATTGAACATAATATTGACTTGTACCTTTTGACTGGTTTCTATTTTTTTTGGCCCGTGTATGCTCCCTGGCCTCTAGCTATTGTTCATTGTTATCTTTTTTCATCCTTGGTGCTATATGCATTTTGTATAACAAAAGCTTTGTATAAGAAAGTCTTCATATCTGTGGTTTACAACTTGTATTGTCCATATGTTAAACTTCCATTTAAAATTTGTTTTAGATGATCTTCCATTTGAGAGATTCTAAAATAGCTATTAAAAAAAACACTTGAGAATCATAGGTAAATGACAGATGCTCAAAATACCCACATCAAATACAAGTTTAAGAGAGTTAGAAAAACATACACAGGCCAAAAGAATTGAAAAAAGGTGAATGGTTCCTATTGATATCCCATTTACATGTGATTCTAAAGTGTTATTATAATACATGTTGCAACTGTTACATAGATTGCTTGTCTTGTACCAATATGTTTCATGATACTCTTTTTCCCCCATCTGTTTCAAGCTCCTTATAACAAAATATTAATTTTCATGGTTATTTTGTTTGGATGGAACATGTTATATGTGTTATATCAATATGCTCCATGATATTTATTTCCCCTCATCTATTTGAAGTTCCCCATGACAAACTATTCTAGTCATGGTACTCTTTTTTCCAGATCCCCATAACAAACTATTCATTCTCATCGTTTTCCTCTTCTATGTTGCATATTTTAAAATTCTATTTAATGTAGCTTTTATCTATAATATTTAGCACTAGATAAGTGTCATTCCAATACCTCTTATATAAGTGGAAAGACACTTAATAATCACAGGAAAAGCACAGATGGTCGGTAACCCACATTAAGTAGACCTTAAGACCATGGATAACAGAACATTTGACCTACAATAATTAACAATTTGTTATGGACAAGTGGATATTGATACAACACAATAAATATATGTAATAGTTGAATTCTCAATTCAAAATTCAAGCTACATTATTTGGCACTGAATATTATAGACAAAATAGAGGAATTTTAAAAGAACTATTAGAAAAACACTTAAGAATAATAGGTAAATGGTACATGATCGAAAACCCACATTAAACATATTAATACAAGATAAGTAGTCTATGTAAGAGTTGAGTTGTAATTGAAAATTCGAGCTAGGTTCTTTGGCAATCAACCCACATTAAATAGAAGTTGTAAAGGCAATGGGCTCCAATACCCTGTCCAAAATGGGTATAACACCATAGACTTAATTGAAAATTCAAGGTACATTACTTGCAACTAAATATTATAGGCGAATAGAGAAATTGTAAAAGAGCTATTAGAATAAAACTTAACAACCACTAAACTATTTTTATCTCCAAAATGTTTATGCTTTCATACTAACTCGAGCTGCATATATATATGCGATTAATCCTATGTTAATCTGCAATTGCTCCTATGTTAATGGGTATAATGCCAAAGATGCACAAAGATAACTAAAAACAATAAATGAAGGGAAAAAAAATTACTAACCCTATCCATATTTTTTGATGATAGAAAGAAGATTTAATTGTAATTTCTCCATCCATATAGAGGCATAATCTCTTTGAAGTCTCCAAAATGACTATAACGTTAAAGATAAAAACATATAACAAGGAATAATAAGCAGAGAGCGAAAGACATGCACAGTAAATTAATCACTCTAACACCTCTTATACAATTTCTCTACTTGTCTTCAATATTTATTACCAAAGAACATAGCTCGAATCTTGTATCAATATGTTTCATGATATTCTTTTTTTCTCATCTATTTGAACTAGAAAACCATCCACAAAGCTTCATTCCACACACTATAAAGACTGTATAATGACTAAAAAGGTGCATAAAGATGCACATAGAACTAAAACAATAAACCAAGGGCAAAAAAATTACAATAGTCTCTCGTTTTAATTGCAATTTCTCCATCCATATAGAGAAATAATCTCTTTAAAGTTTGCAAAATGGGTATAACGCCAAAGATATAAACATATAACAAGAAGACATGAAAATAAATTAATAATCTATGAAAAATACCCATTTTAAATGCCTTTATTTTCATTTGATGGCTAAGATGTATATGCAAAAATATGTTTGTGAAACATGGGCACATATAATGTCCAATAGCTAGAAAGGAAAAAAAATGTAGTCATGTATGAAATGAGAACCAAGCCAAAGGTTGACATTTTTTACTATAGTATTCTTTGGAACCAAGACCACAATGGATCTTTCAACAATGCAACTTAATCAATATATTTTATTGCACATTTTGGAACACATCTGTGTTAAAACCTTCGAATGAGAATTAAACCAAAAATAATATACTTTCCCACACTGCAACATCAAACATTGCATTTATTTCCTTCTGTGGCATCATACAACAATGCTAGGATGCATTAACCCTCACGCAAGCAATCGCTTGCCATTCTACTTCCATGTATAGTGCATCTAGCTTCACCAATTCCAACCCACATAATTACCAAAGTCCATGTCATCATAGATAGCCTCGAGAAACTCGCTAGTGACCATTAGCGATTGCTGAAAAAAAGAAGGGCGGGAATTCCGTGTGTAAACATAAGAAGAATAGAAGGCATGACTAAAAGAATGAACAACTTGTTATAGGCACCATCAAAAAGAAGAAAAAAAGAGAATACCATGAAACATATTCATACAAGATAATCAATCTATGTAAGAGTTGGCATTTACTTGTGATTCTTAAGTGTTTTTCTAATAGTTCTTTCACAATTTTTCTATTTTTCCTATAATATTTATTGCCAAATAATATATGTATATGTATGTATATGTGTATTTATGCATATGCATATGTATATGTATGTATATGTATATCTATATGTATATGTATGTATATGTATAACCTCTTTTATTATAGATCTATATGATTTCCTTTATAATGTTGCACAGATACAATAAACATCCAAAAAACTAGTCTATTCAAAATTGTCTATTTCAAATTGTTTAATATTCCAAGAACTCAATCTAATGCTGCTCACGCTTGTTAAATACCATCAACAATACATGTATGTACAAAACTTTTCCATTATCAATAAATAGATTCTATGAACCAATTGTAAATATTATTGATTGTTTCTAGTTTTAGATTGTTTATATTGATTTTACCCATATGCTTACTAATTTTTTATGGTTCCTTCCTGATCTTGCTTTCCCGTCCACTGACATACCCCTCTCTTCTATTTGCAGGTACTAGGCTAAAGCATGCAAAAGCACCCCAAAATCATGATGCTTGTTTTTTACAAAGTTAAATTACCACAACAAAAAAAACACTACAATATGACATATCATATATGAAAACACTGGATTTTTCCCAAGTTTGATATTGTGTGATGTATAATGGAACTCCACAAAATTTCCCATGGACGTTTCATACTTTTCTTGTTGGGGGTTTTGGCTAGAGTCCTCGAGGCTCCATGATGCCAATATGGTAGGGTGGATGACGAGCGTGGGTTTTGTGTTTTAGCTTTTAACACCATATATTTATTCTTACATAGATACATGTGTACACAAATTCTTACATACACTTGGCTTCGAAAAACATAGTTTATAATAACATGTTTGTTATGTTATAGCAAGTGGTAGGGAAGCACTTGAGACTTTCATCATGTCACTTCAAAGGAATGCATATATTTTATTCATTTATTCTAACAATGCAAAAAAATGTGTATTGTGTCATCACACTCTTCTTTTCATGAGGTTTGTTTATTTGTTTCTGATCAAAGATAGTGTCATCGAGTCTTCAATGGCACTATGAAGTAATTAATTAAAAATTAATATTTTTATTCCCAATTTCCTTGTAATTGACTACTTTTGAATCCTTTATACTTGTCTCCATTTTATTTTACTACTACTAACCCAAAAAACAAATGCATACTAAAAATTTAATTTGCAAAATTATGAACTAAATAGTAATTATAAAAAGTATTCAATATTAAACATCTTTCTTTCTTCAAAAACATGTGATACCCAAAGTTATCAACTACCTTTTTTAAACAATACTTTTTAATGCAATATTAGTAATTAAAGGCATGGATAATAAGTCTTTAAAAAATATGCCTTGTATTTTTATGCATATGTATCTTAACATAATTAAATAATAATGAATTAATTGATTGAATAACCTAGACAAAAAGCTAAAATATACATGTGCATCTAGGGCTAATAAATATAAAACTAAAATAGAGATAAAATTATCTCATACCTTAAATTTTGGAGCAAAAGTATTGTTGTTAGAAAAAATAATTATTTAAAAATTTATATTTAATTTAATTTTTCGGTTATCATTTTTAAAGAATAAATTTATTAAAAAATTGTATTTGTTGAGAATTAATTTACTATATTCCTAACATTATTAAGAAAAATAAAATTTTTAATAAACTTCGTAACTAAAATTATTAAATATTACATATTAATAGAAAAAAGTTATTGATGATTACTTGCTTAAAATTAAAATTAATGGATACATTGTAACTAATTAGATTCATTCAACATGGCCTATGGTTTTATTTTACATTTTCATTAATCAATTTTCAACTAGTAATTTTCTATGTGGAGATGCACAAATCAATTTCTCATCTTTGTGAAAAAGGTTTGTAATGTCACACCCATAGCCAATGAGATATGAACTATCCTCACGTTAGTTCCTATTGAATAATTAACACACTTTCCATTTCTCGACTCAATAAAACAATTGTAAATATTATTGATTTTTATATTTCACATTCCCACTTCTTGCCCACTGAATAGCCATTTGCGATAGACCCCTATTGGTTGACTGTTGTATGCCTATCCATGCAACTACTAGTATAATTTTCATTTTTCAATTAATAAGCATATATTTTTCTAAATCATATATTTATCCATAGAATGTAACATAAAGAAAAATAAAATATTTTAAAATTTAGTCTCATGTATTTATATATTTAGGTTTTGTTAATTTTTTGTAATTAAATAATATTATGTAAATTTTGAATAAAGTATAAAAAAGTAACAAAGAATCTTCTTCTGAATGATAGAGAATGTTGCAAAAAAATATGATATTAAATCATCCAATCATTACACAATGAAAATATATCACATAAACTAAAAATATTTCCTTTCTTCATTTTGACATTTTTAAATTTCACATATACTTTTTCTCTTATTAAAAAAAAATTAGAAACATAAAATGTACTTTAACTCTAATTTTAACTAATTAAATAACACATTTCATTTTCCATTGTTATTCCATTATTCTTCCACCATTCTCCTTTGATTATATATGTGTGTACATCTTGAGTTCACCTTTAAAATTGTACCTTATCATGTGCATAGAAATTGATTTTTTTATATAACCAAAATGTTACTTGATATCCCACTTCTATATTAAGGGAAATTGATATGATTTAATGAATGTAAATATGTAAGTATTAAGGGTTAAGATTCATGGGAAGTTTTTTTGGGTTGTGTATAAGTTGTGTTTCAAATTATTAAAAGTTAAATTTACATAATTGGAAAAAATTTCATCCACTATTTTGATCTTGCTGGGGTCATGAAATTATATTTTTCTACACCACAAAATATTTTATTGTGTTAGAGAATCATAATACTAAGAGTGTCTCCCTAATCCCTAATCTAATATAATTAATGAAGGAAATAATGGTCACACTAAAAGTCATGCAAATTCTATATAGTCCTACTCAATTTATTCAAATTTAATTATTTAACAAATTTTGTAACATCATGATCATACCCCAAAAAAATGTCATGTATCTCTAGAACCTTTCAAATATAGTTCAAACTAATGTGGATTAAAATAATTGTAATAATTCTGATTAAAGATACTTACTATTAGAGTTGGTGTAGCCAGGAGTTGAGATGCACTAGTTATTTCATATCAAATCTTTATGTAGGATGACATCTTTTTAATAGCTCATCTAAGTTTTATGTGGTAAAATATTAATGTATGTGAAGATAATAAAAAATAGTTATGAGTTAAATATAAGGTTTGAAAACTCCCTAAGTTCACAAAGTATAAATAATAAAGATATATAAAATTTGTAACTTCAAAAATAGGTCTATAAAATACCTACTAAAAAGGGGTAGGTATTTTAATTATACACACACAAAAGTATGGACACTATAATTTTAAGAAATATAAATTAAATTAATTATGTGTATTACTACTCTACAAATTTATCTGATATGCCATTAGTTTAAAGAAGAACCTTATCAAGTGCTTAGATATTGGAGTTGTTTAAACAACAAAAATATGACTTGGTATATCACTTATATATGAAGGGGAGACGAGGTAATTTTATTAATGTGATATGAGTAGTTATTGTAGATTTATAGAAGGTGTTGGTATGTTTATAAATAGTATTTCAAATCCTTTCTAGATCCCTTTGCATAGTTCAATACGAAGAAATGGTATTCATTACACTATCCTGTTTTACACTACATAGTATTATATTTTATTAAAGCATCAAAATTATAGATGCATCTCTTTAATCTTAAATCTAATACAATCAACAAAAAATTTTTTTTACACCAAGAATATGCAAGTTAAATAGAATTCTACTAATACTTCCTAAAGTAGTTATTGTGCACATTTTTGTAATGCTATAATCCTAGTCAAAAGAATCACTAACTATTTGTAAAACCTTTCCATTATAATTTGGAATAATGTATATACTATATCGAGATATCTACTATTATATATATAATTGTTATCAGAGCTTTTATTGCACATCTAACTTTGATAGACAATAAAATGTATTAGTAGTAAAAAATGGTGATGGGACCCATAATAATGAAAATCTCACGAAATCGTCTTTTCAATGATATATAATTTACAAAATTTCAATAATGTATGCCCAAATTATAGCCAAAAGAAAAAAAAATTACTCTATTAGGGCCAAAGGGGGTTTGAAAGAGGCCCTACCCTACAATTGTACTATTGAAATCAACAAAATATTTTGAAGAATATTCCTCTGGCTAGGGAAAAAATGATTTCTTGTAAGAAAATTCTTGTAGCTGAAATATGTTGAAAGATTCCTTTCCTCCGAAAAAGATTCTCCTTTGTCATTGTGAACAGGTTTGTAGCATCGGAAAAAGGAGTTGAACTACTATAAAAAATATTGACCCCACGCGGGTGATAGAAAAGCTCACCATTGACGAAGGAAGGGTTGGGTAATAGCAAGTGGGAGCCCCATAGAGGTATGAGTCTGCCACTAGGGTAGTACCATATGCACAAAACCCTATGCATAACGAATGGGTGGAGAAAAAAAATCATTTGATTTTTAAAAAAACTTAAAAAAAATAGTTTTAAAAATTGAAACTTTTTTGAATCATCATACTATGACCATATACTTGGTCGTACAACTATACAAGGGTTGTACAATTCATGTACCAAATTTTTTTACCTCAGAGGCTTCTAATCGTGAATATAGACACATTTATAGTCAAAATTCATTGAATCAACATCCTGATCATAGTGGTGAGGTCCTATTCACGTAAAAATGCACCAGAAATCAATCAACTCCAAAATTTGCAAAAAATTAATGGAGATTCCAGATTTGAGATTTGAGGCTTGTAACCCTAGTTAAAGAAAACCCTCAAAAATAAATAAGGGGTTCACTAAATCCACACTCTAATAGCATGTTAGAATTCAGAAGAAGATGAGACATAGGATCAAACAACAAACAAAAATACCTTCCATGTAAGTGAGCTGCAAACAATAATCTACTATATCATTAACTAGAAAAACTTACAGAATGAACCACAAGAGTCTTCAAGGATATCTTCAAGAGATAATACAATGAGGGTGAGTGCTTTATAGGAGCAACACCAAATGATAAAGGGATTAGATCATGATAAATTTCACCATCTTATATAATGAGACGTAATGATTTAATAAAAGATCACTTTAGTTAACAAAAAAATGCTCTCCTAATTTTAGCTTAAGTGTATGAAATGAATTAGACTAATAATCAATTATTAGCTAATGCATTATTACTCTAAAAAAAATAGATATTGGATGTAGATTTATTTTTTATATATTTTAAAGAACTATCAATGATGAGGGAAAGAGTATGAATTACCATGATCTTGCTCTTACAAGAAAAATATTTTACTCTATAATAGGTTAATGCTATTTTATTCTATCAAGTATCGTGTACTAGGTGTATCACATGCTAGATATGTGATATATTGATATGATACTCATGGTTATTATGGAGAGATGGGTTGTGGATGCATTTATTTTTGTGCTATCAATGAGATAGACCACTATCACCCTAAATGATGTATATATGATCCTCCAATTGTTAATTTGAAGGTAGCACATAGTAATATTAGATATGTGAATTCTTTTCCTAGTCAGGATCCCATCTATAGATTGAGAATTCTTAGCTCTTCCCAAGCACAATCCTATTTTTGTAATAAATATGAGAAAATATAGTGTTTATTATTGATAAAATGATACATGTAACATCATAAGCTATTAGTTTCTCTTCTTACAAATGCACAATGTGAATTCAAAATTTTATTTCCTTCATTTTGGAATGGAAGTAGTGCATGGATATGATGCAATTATTGGGATCAACTAGTGAGAGAGGGAGGGAGAGAAAGGGAGAAAGTTTGGTGCTTCATAGTAGGTTTACATGTGTTTTTTAGAGTTGGACTTTGATGGTGAGAAGTACACATATTTTCTTCAATTTTGAGGACATGGGTTGACATGAGTAGAGACTTGAAGTCTTATGTGGGTGATAGTTGAGTGCAGGTACAACATTGGATATGATTATGGTGTCATGGATATGTAGATACATTTGAGCATTGTCACAAAATGATCATGTATATGGTTGTTTTGTGGTGATTTGGTTTGGTGTTAGGAGGTTTCTCTTTGTTATAATTGGCTATGGATGCCAAGACCTAAAGGCCAAATGGAAAGCAAAAAAGAGAGAATAGAATATGACAAGAATAAACTGTATTCAATGTCAATGATATGATTATTGTATACAATGAGAGAGACCCCTTGGTTATATAGCCAAGGTGAGAACATAGAAGGGCATAAGATTATGACAAGTGTCATAAGATTCTTATGACATGAGACAACTATGAAAAGCTATCACTCCACCTAATGTGGAAAAGTGATAATGTGATGATCAGCACAAATGGTGGATCACCCACAAAAGGTGGACGTGATAAAGTAATAACATGATAAGTCCATGAAAAGTGGAAATTCTCCAGCTACCTCCTATGTGGTCCCCAAGTAAACTTAACTAATGTGTAATTATGACCTAAGACAAGGTACAACACTTTTAATTACACCAACACTCTTATCTCCTTGATGCTTGATTAGTTCCTTGACTATGATTATTCATTTGTGGACATGTTTGGAAAATGAAATATGTGGTTGATTTGGTGTTTGAGTCTTGTTATCTACAAGATTATCTTCCTCAATATCTCAGTTTTCTTGTTACTAATGTGATGATTATTTTGCATGTTTCATTGTTTGGATCAATGATTTATGCAAGTTGTGGATTAGCTACCCATTTTCTTACAGTGGCATGACTCGATTGTGGACTATTTATATCAATGAGATTGTTTCAATGTTGATGTTGACTTTGATAGTTGGCCTTGTTTGTGGTCATTTATGCATTAGCATGTTTCATTGGGATGATAGGATGGATGGTTAGAGTTCCTGATTAGTTAGTTGATGAGACTTGTAACATATGGTTTTGTCACAATTTCATGATATCTTGGTTATATTTCATTAGTTAAACATTTCCGTGGGATCATTTGATAGTGATTATTTGGCGGTGTAGGATTGGTTCTTGATTTTTTGATGGAAGTTGTATCTTCTTGGCTTGGAGATCTTGTTTCTACTTGGTATGTTTGGCATTTCAATTGAATGTTTGGACTTGGATGATCTTCATGGAGGAGATGGTTTTCACAATGCCATGTGTAGCTTAGTATCATGGTTTAGTGGGATTTGTTGGTAGTGACGTGATTCATCGTTGGTGATTATCTTCATGTGATTGGAGATGTTGATTCTTGGTTTAGTGTGTGATTGGTATTGTTCCATGGTTTACTCTTGATACTAGTTTAGAGTTTTGGCATGGTATTTGTTATCTTGAGACCAAGATGTTTATGCATATTTGCATGTGATATCCTAGGATGAGATGGTTAGATCATGATGTCATGACAGGTTCTTGATTTTGTGTTTGGGGATCTGACATTGATCTTATTGGTTCTCTTAGTATTGAGTACATTGATTGTTTTCTTGGGACCTTCATGTTAGTGTGGTGTTGCATTTGGAGCTTAGGATGGATTGATTAGTTGGAGGTTCTCATAGATACTTGTAGACCTTGGGTGAGGCTAGAGTTCTCATGGGATTAGAGAAATTTTATTGAGATGGTTACTCTAAATGGAGGTTTCAACATGGAAACTCGAGAGAATTCACTTGGATATTGATGCGAGTTCATGGTGGACCTATAGAGGAAATTATTCTTGGAGTAAGTCATGATGGTTTATATTTTGTGCTTTGATTTCTCATGGAAATGATTTGAGTCATGGTGATTGATTTTACGAGACTCATTTGAGGATTATGTATCATAAGTTTATATTGATTTATCTTTCATAGATATGGATCTTGAGCTATGGATAGTTAGTTTTGGAGGATTCATTTTGAGGGTGTTTGACATGGTTATTTCCTTATGAATATAATTTTATGTTATCATTCATTGACGAGGAGTTTAGGAGATGGTAATTGGGTTGATTTCCTATTTTGAGAATGGATATTTTGAATTTTATATCTTCTTGGTTAGAGAGGCTTACATCCATGTTAGAATTATACACATGATTCATACGTTGTGTTTGATCTAAGAGATTGAACACTATTTTGGGTGTTGTTGAGGCTTCTCATTTGGGATTGTTAGGAGATCATACTTAATGTATAGTGTTTCACTTTGAGGTGTTGGTAGAAGGACATGTTATGGTTTATAGGTTTTCTCTCTTCATTATTTGGTTCCTTCCTAGATGTTAATGTTCATATGAATCATAGGACATGTTGTGAGAGAGTATGTAGTTGTTGGTGTTGCATGTGTAGATCATTGTGATTGTTCTTGGTACTTCATTTTTGATTATTTATCACACCTTGAGATAGTGTTTATTGGTAAAATTGATATGGTTTGACATTACTCATATAGTGGGAGTTACTAGATATGTATGTTGTTCATTGAAATTTTTGATATAGGTAGCTTGTGATTGTAGCTTATGGGTTGCATATGTTGTTGGCATGAGTAAACTAATGTTTTTGATACCTTGGAGGTATGGATGGTTGGATGTAGTAGCATGTGTTATGGATTCTATTTTTCATCATGTGGGTTTTTCACCTATGACAACAACTGGGTTGGAGCCTTTATTATCACTTGGATTTAATGCTTGTGTTTTTTGGATTGGTGCATCTTCACCTTGGTATGTTCCTTTTCTTCCATAAGTGGAACATTGGAGGATGAGAGTAGTTCTTTTTTGAGATGGTGGTCACTTTGGTTTTATTTCTAGTATCTAGATGGAGAACAAGAGAATGTTGGAGATTCACTTGGTTTCATGTATGGCTTTGATGATGTATTTCATTGATCAATCCCTTATACAATATACAACAATTGGGAGAATGTTAGGATATGGTGTTCTAAACCATTGCATAAAATGATATATTATAATATTGTAATTAAATAATTATTTAGTTGTGATGTGCCTAGGAGGTGTGGTTAATCACACTAGGTAATTATTTGGGCACCACTTTATGTTGTATTTTAACACTAGTTTATTATTTAATGTGTATGAGACATGAGATAATAATTTAATATTAAAGAAATATTTAATAAAGTGAAAACTTAGTACCCAATATTAAATGAGGGGTTAGTGGTTTTGTATTCACATGGTTTTATAGTACATGGTTTTATCTTACGTCTTGGCTATATTTTTGTGAGCTTGAGTCTATAAAAACAAGCACATGATTAGTGGTTAAGGTTGGCTAGGTGACTGGACTGTCATTATTGAGTCTTTTTTAGGAGTGCATATGTGAAGCATGAAATGGGATGTGTGGATTCATGCTTGGAAACATGGAGCATGCATTGGAGAGAATTGATGCTTTAGAGGTATTCATTGCAACTCTTGTAATGTTTTATTGCTAAATAATAGATAGAGTAAGGATGCTTTTGGAGGCTAGGTGTTTTTCCCTCTTGAGGGTTTTCCTAGGGTATATCTTGTGCTATATTGATGCAGGATAATCCAGTGGTGTAAGGGCAATCTTGCATCACCCAAAAATAGTTAAATTTCAAGTTTCTCAGTTTTTAGATGTTTTTACATTTTTGGATACCCTTTTTGTCATAATAAAATTCCCAATTTATAATTTTTATTTTCTATTCTTGGGTGGAAAGATATTGTAGTTTTAGTTTCCTAGATTTGCACCTGAAAATCTTTCGAGTTAGAATTGAGGCATAGAGTTCCCGGATCGACCCCAAAACTTGCTGAAATTGGCATAACAAATTTTGAGCATGTTATTGATTTTGTGACCTTTCCAACGGTTCAAATGGTTCGAGAATCAGAGTCCCGGATCAAAAGTTATGGCCCCAGGAAGTTGGCGCACTTTCTAGAAGATACAATTGCAAATGCTCTTTTGAAATTTGAACTTCATGTTGTAAATTTTCAGCGCCAAACCGCCTAAAATCAAATTTGAATGTTGTTTTTGGCTCCAAACTAAAGAGGAGCTCTATTTATGGGCTGGTTTCTAATTTTTGGGTAACTTTTTGGGGACAAGCTCGCATATTGCGAAAGGGTGATTCTGTAGCTTTCTGTAACTTGCATGTGTTGCAGAACTTGGGGATTTGAGATCCTCTACATGTAAGAAGCTCCATTTCTAAATAAAAA
>VDFB02094720.1:68670-83188 GCA_007258455.2 Sequoia sempervirens
ATATTATAGACAAATCATTTATGAAAAATACCCATGTAAAATGACTTGTAGCAAATAATTGTTATTCTAACACCCCTTATACAATTTCTCTATTTGTCTTCAATATTTATTAACAAAGAACATAGCTCGAATCTTGTAACAATATGTTTCATGATATTCTTTTTTTCCTGATCTGTGTGAAGCTCCCTGGAACAAACTACCCAAGTCTATTTATGTAAGGGGTGGAGCTTGTTAATGACGTAGGATGGTAGTGTCTTATATCAATATGTTTCATTATATTCTTTTTTCCTCATCTATTTCAACTTCTACACAACAAACTATTCTTCATGATATTCTTTATTTCAATTCCCCATAACAAACTATTCATTATCGTATTTTTCCTCTTCTATTCTCCATATTTTAAAATTCTATTTAATTTGGGTTTTAGAACATCTGTCATTTTCCTGTGATTCTTAAGTTTTTTCCTAATAGCTCTTTTCCAATTTCACTTTTTTTCTTGTACCAATATGTTTCATGATATTCTTTTTTTCTCAACTATTTGAACTTCCCCATAACAAATTGTTCTTCATGATATTCTTTTTTTCAGTTCCCCATACCAAACTATTCATTATCGTAGTTTGCATGTTCTATTCTCCCTATTTTAAAGTTCTATTTAATGTGGGTTTTCCAACATTTGTCATTTTCCTATGATTGTTAAGTGTTTTTTAGAATAGGTCTTTTCTAATTTCCCTTGACCAAAAAAGTTTAGATATGGCCATCAATGTATGCAAAATTACTTACAAAGAATATTCAAAGTGAAGAACCCAATTCAAGTCAACTGCATGTATAGATTTGAGTTTGTAGCATATTCATGCTTACCTAAAATTCTATCACTATCTAGACAAGGTGTAACATCAAATTCTATGTAACAATTGGCTTCTCAATTCAAAATTCAAGCTACATTATTTTTCACTAAATATTATAGACAAAGTAGGGAAATTATAAAACAACTATTAGAACACTTAAGAATCACAGGTAAGCCATAGATGATAAAAAACCCACACTAAACATATTCATTCAAGACAAGCAGTCTATGTAAGAGTTGGATTGTCAATTCAAAATTCAAGATACATTCTTTGGCACCAAACCCACATTAAATAGAACTCGTAAAGCCAATGAGTAGCAATAACCTATACAAAATTCCTATAAGGCCATAGACTTAATCAAAAATTTGAGCTCCATTTCTTGGAACTAAATATTATAGAAAAATAGAGAAATTGTAAAAGAGCTATTACATGAAAATCCTATTCACAACTAGGCTGATGAAAATCCCGTCAAAAACTTCAAACAAATAAATCGAACAGATAAAAGGGATATTAAAAAGAATAACACTTAGCAACCACCAAACTAATTTTATCTCCAACATGTTTTTGCTTTCATACTAACCCTCTACATATATATATATGCAATCACTCTTATGTTAATCTACAATTGGTCCTATGTTAATGGGTGTAACGACAAAGATGCATAAAGATAACTAAAACAATAAATGGGGGGTGATCAAATTACTAACCCTAACCATATTTTTTGACGAAAGAAACAAGATTTAACTACAATTGATCCTATGGTAACAAGTATAAGGCCAAAGATGCACAGAGATTAATACAAACAATAAATGATGGATGAAAAATTTACTAACCCTAACCATATTTTTCTATGAAAGAAAGAATATTTAACTACAATTTCTCCATCCATACAAAACCATAATGCCAAACATCCATGTAAAACGACTTACAAATTCTAGAAAACAAAAGTTTTAACATAAACAATAAATAAATCATTTATGCAAAACACCCATGTAAAACAACTTACAGATTGTGGAGAACAATAGTTTTAAAATCCTCCAATCTGCTATAAAATAGAGCCAAAACTGATGATTTTTACAATAGTCTCCTATCAAACTAACCACAGAACCGAAGATGGTGATTTTTAGAATAGTCTGCTATCAAACCAACACCACAATGGATTTTTTGACAATGCAACTTAATCAATATATTTTTTGGCACATTTCAGACTATACTTTCCCACACTACAACACCCATGTAAAATGACTTACAAATTCCAAAGAACAATAGTTTTAACATAAACAATAAATAAATCATTTATGCAAAATACCCATGTAAAATGACATATATTGTGGAGAAAAATAGTTTTAAAACCCTCCAATCTACTATAAAACCAAGTCAAAGCCAACAATTTTTGCAATAGTCTCAAACCAACCATGGAGCCGAAGGCGACAATTTTTAGAATAATCTGCTATTAAACCAACACCACAATGGCTCTTTCAATAATGCAACTTAATCAAAGTATTCTTTCTCACACTAAAATATTTAATATTGTATTTACTTCATCTTCGTGCATTTACTTCATCTGCCCCCATCATACAACAACGACAAAATACATTAACCCTCACACGAGCAAAAACTTACCATTCATCTTCTACATATCGAGGACACCAACTCCACCACCGCCAACCCACATAATTACCATTCTCCACGTTGCCACAAAAAAACCTAGTCAAGTTGCCACCAGTCAAGACATCTCTGACATGGGAAAATTCAATTCACAGCTGGGCTGACAAAAATCCCAGTGAAAACTTCAAAAAAATAGCCTATCGGCTAATAATTATTATTTAAAACATAAAATTAATAAATTATTAATATTAATTTAAAAATAATTTTTCCTATAAACCATATTAAGACTATAAATTAGGCCTTTAAATATAATTTTAGAGGCACTATATATTCAAATATAATGTAAATGTTTATATCTAAGTATATTTTTCATATCTCTCTCTCTATATGTATATATAAAATAAATTTATCATGTATAGGTCTTTATCTATAAAACATGCAACAAACTTATCACTTTATATAATGATGCAGGCTTGTTGAGATGTGGGAAGAGTTGTAAGCTATGTTGGATGAACTATTTGCAACCCAACATAAAGGGAGAAAAAATTTCCTCTTCTGAAGAAGAAAAAATATTATTCTACCATGACAAGCTTCGGAACAAGTAATTACTGAGTCCCTCCTATAATAATTAAACACTAGAATACATATACCCAATTAAGTATTGATGGTAGCATCCCAGGAAATTGTTTTGACATATATTTTTTTGTTTAGGTAGTATGAAATCCTCAACTAATTTTGTGTAAACATCCTAGAAAATTGTTAATATAGATCTCTTGTTTAGGTGGTCTGAAATAGCGAAGCTACTACCAAGATGAACAAACAATGAATAAAAAAAAATTGGAATACTTTCCTGAAGAGATGATTTGATGAAAATAAAAAGGATTGAAACACACAACACCCTCTCCAAAATCTCACAATAAATGCTCAAATAAAATAGATTAACACACATAAATTTACTTGCACAGGAAACCATTGATTTTCTTAATTAAAATAATCTAGATACACAATTTTTCAATCATATATGGATTGATATGCAGTAAATTATTCTCCTATAGGCATCACATACGAAACTAGAAATTAATCTCAAACAAACTTTGCTCAAACATATGAGCTTTTACAAACAGAACCATCTCCTAGCTCTTCTAAACCACCTGCAACACTTGCAACTTGAAACCAGTTGTTTTGGCATCCTCATGGGCTGTTTTTTATCAGACTAAACCTGCAATAAACATGCCCAAACTTTCCTCTAGAGAAAATTTATGCCCCCTAACCTCTCCTTCAAAAATTATGCTTTTAAAATTCTTTCAATGCTTTCAACAATTGCTAGATTCTCCACTGTTGGCTCAGAGAATTAATTAAAAACTAAATTTTATGCTCTCCACCACTAGGTATGCCATCTCATATAGCTGAAAAAATCATCCCTAAAAATATAATTAAAACTTATTAAAAAACTACTCACAATAGCCTTGTTAAAGATAGGAGGTTGCAGTTTTTTCCCCGTGTTTATCTCCTGAAAAAAGTAGAAAGCTAAAGCTTGACTTGGGTCCCTATTTCCCACTCCCTAGTTTTTAGGGATTAACATTAAATTTTTAAAAAACTCCATTATCAAATTATAATTCTTCATTTTTTTTTTTCAATTATTTTGAAATTTAAATGCTTTAATTATGCTTTTTGATTTACACCCCACTAGCGAGCTTGTCAAAGTACAAAATAAATTTAATTGACAAGTTTAATTATTTGAAGATAAATAATTTTACACCCCTCAACATGTAATCCAAGCCAAAATTAGTTCACCTCAAAAATCCAAAAGTTCTCAAATAAAAAAAATCAACCTTTTTTGTTGATATAGGATAGCAAAATGCCATGGATGCTCCTACATTAGACACCCATGGTAGAAAAGAAATGTTTCCTGAGTTGCACTCAAAAAAAAAAATTAGAATTTGTGCCTATTTTGGATCCATCTCTTTTCTTTGTCTATTTGAATATTCTTATTCATCAAATTCTGCAAGATTACACTATTATATCCTTTCATCTTTACTCCTCTACCCTTCATGTATTTCAAAACTTTTAATTTTTCCTCCCACCAATATATTCCAATAGAATTAACAATCAAACATATACCTCCACCTTCAACAAAACAAATGTACTTCATTACCTCTATTGTTGTTTGACATTTTTCCTCCTCCTTTACCTGGTTTGCAATTAGTTTGTCACTCTTATTATGCCTTTAGAAAGATATATTGCTACAATTTGATCTTCAACACCCAATTTAATATTAGCACCACAATATATAGATTAATTCTCCACATTTTGTAACAAATATTCAAGCTTTGTTATTGAGGAATCTTCATCTTCAATACTTTCAATCAAACAATCATAAGAAAACTTCATTTTCACCTCAGTCTATTCACCACTCTCATCTACTTCCAAAGGATTTTTTGTTGCAACCTTTGACTCTACTTTTACATTCTCAATATCATCAAAACATGTACTAAAATCTGAAATTACATCTTTACCTTTGGCTGCAACCTTTGTATTGGCTGAAATTTTCCCATTCCACTCTCTTTCAATTGCTTCCAATCGTATTTAAGCAAATCATCTTTCTCTTCCTCGATGTCACATGCATGAGACTTTGTTTCATCCTCTTTCTTTCCTACAATCAAAATATCATTAGAAGGATAATCAAGATTACCTTCAACTCTTCTCTCCTCTTTTTTCCTCCTCTCAATCTCTACTCTCATTTCATCTATCTATTGTTGCATCTTTATCATTTCTCTTTCTTTGATTTTCCAAAGCCTCTCTATGGTTTCCTCTAGTTTTGGAATCCTTAAAATCCACCAATGGTAAAATTTATTTTTCTCTTCCTCTTTTCCATCCTTAATTCCTCACAAATTCTTAACACAAATTTCAAAACCCTCAAGTTTTGCACATGCAAACTGCCTCACTCAACGATCTATTTACAAATCCTCAACACTCTCCACCCCCAAGTCCTAGTGCAAATTGCCTCACGTTCGGTGCTCTGCCTACACACTCAGGAACTCCTGCTCAAATACCACTGGTGAAAATAAAAAGGATTGACACACACAACACCCTCTCCAAACTCTCACAAAAAATGCTCAAATAAAATAGGGGAACTGCATATTAACACACATAAATTTACTTGCATAGGAAACCATTGATTTTCTTAATTAAAATAATTTGGATACAAAAAATTTCAGTCATATATGGACTGATATGTAGAAAATTATTCTCCTACAGGAATCACATATGCAACTATAAATTAATATCAAACAAACTTTTCTCAAGCATATGATCTTTTACAAACAGAACCATCTCCCAACCCTACTAAACCACCTGCAACACTTGCAACTTGAAACCAGTTGTTTTGGCATCCTTATGGGCTATTTTTTATCATAAAAAACCTGCAATAAACATTCCAAAACTTTCCTCCAGAGAAAATCTATTCCCCCTAACCTCTCCTTCAAAAATTATGCTTTTAAAATTCTTTCAATGCTTTCAACAATTTCTAGATTCTCCACTATTGACTCAAAGAATTAATTAAAAACTAAATTTTCTGCTCTCCACTACTAGGTATTCCATCTCCTATAGCTACAAAAATCATCCCTCAAAATATAATTAAAACTTATTAAAAACCCACTCACAATAGCCTTGACAAAGATAGGAGGTTGCAGTTTTTTTTTCCCTTGTTTATCTCTTGAAAAAGCAGAAAGCTAAAGCTTGACTTGGGTGCCCATTTCCCACTCCCTACTTTTTAGGGATCAACATTAAATATTTTAAAAAATCCATTATCAAATTATAATGCAAACATAACAATGGCCAAATATTTATCAAATATTTCATGCCTTATTACAAAAATTTATTCACCTATAATAATCCAAAATTGCTCAAATAAAAAAAATAAACCTTTTTGGTTGATACAGGATAGACAAATGCCATGGATTCTCCTGCATCATGATCAAAAGATGCTATGGTACACAAGTATTCTACTCATGCATTAAATTTATACTTTTCCTCTCTCAAGGTCAAAGCGAAAATAGGAAGAATTTTGATGAATCTTGTTGCCAATGGCTATAATCAACTAGACCATAATTTTTTAACGTCTATGGCATCAATTTTTGTGGGACAACAACAAGATGAAAAAATACCACAAAATAATGCTTAGATTTTGTATGGAGGTTTTATCTAGGATAATGAGCTAACGTCATTTTCAACAAGCATTAATGCTGAAATTTTTAATCAAACTGGCAATAATAACTTTCTTCCAAGAGAACATCAATCTAATTCACTTCTCTCTTTGGTATCAAGTTCATCTAATGGCTATGATGGATCACCCTCAGATATTTCATCTTCTTCTTTGATAAATAATGAAGTTTATGCAGCATCAATTTCACAAGAGAAATGGCTTGGTTTTACAAAGTTTACAAATAACTCCAAGGAAACAATAGAAACTCCATAATCTAATAATTTCATGAATACATATGATGACAAAGAATAATGGAGATATATTCTAAACCTAGCCAATAATACATCTATCTAAATTGAATATCTCATCACCCACCAATGATAGGCTTCTTTCATTTGATTTATACTTACTATTACTGTGATCATGAACAATAATTCTATTGTTGCTTACGTATCCAATTCACATTAGCAACTATTGTAATTAGCATTCAATAATTGGTTGTGGAGAAGTGGATGCTTAGTTTTAACATCTACCTCAATGAATTTATGTGCGTTGAGAAATTGTTGGTTTTCTCAAATGTACATAAATGATGTGTTTGAGGCTTGTGAATATGATTTCTAATTAGAAATAGCAATCATATTATTTCTTTTTGGATTTTGTCGTAAAAGAAAATGGATATCATCTAGAACACAAATACTATTTTGTATTTAGATATATACACACTATCTTCGTAGTTATACATAAATATGCATATGTGTATTTATATCTATATATAAATAAGAATTGTGGTGTAGCAGAAGTCTTTGACAAATGTTTACATGTCTTTATCCTCTTTATTCTAGTTTATAGAAAAGTTGTATAAAATTTTGTATGCAAAATGGAAAATAGAAGAAACAATCCAGTATTTGAGCATGTTTCAATAGTTGTGATAGAATTTTTTTATATAATACCCACTAATTAGCTGATAGGCTATTTGTTTGAATTTTGTACCGGGATTTTTGTCAGCCCAGTCGTGAAAAGGGTTTGCCAGCACCAGAGATTGGTTTGCCAGTAGTGACTTCCCTAGGGTTATTTATCATGACGTGGAGCTTGCTAGTTACATGGGTTGGCAGTGGTGGATTTGGTTGCCTCAATACATGGAAGTAGAATGGGAAGTGTTGCTCACGCGAGGGTTAATGCATCCTATCGTTCTTGTATGACGGTGAGGGAGGAAGTAAATGCAATATTCAATGTTGCAATGTGGGAAAGTATACTCTAAAATGTGCCAAAAAATATATTGATTAAGTTGCATTGTTGAAAGAGGCATTGTGGTGTTGGTTTGATAGCATACTATTCTAAAAATCATTTCCTTCAGCTTTGTGGTTGGTTTGATAGTAGACTATTTTAAAAAGTGTCGGCTTCAACTCCGTTTTATAGCAGATTAGAGGGTTTTAAAACTATTTTTTTCCACAATCTGTAAGTCATTTTACATGGGTATTTTGCATAAATGATTAATTTTTGTTCATTTCTTCTTGTTATCTATATGGATGGAGAAATTGGAGTTAAATCTTCTTTCTTTCATCAAAAAATATGGTTAGGGTTAGTAATTTTTCCATCCCTCATTTATTGTTTATAGTTATCTTTGTGCATATTTGGCATTATACCCATTACCATAGAAGAAGTTGTAGTTAAATCTTATTTCTTTCATCAAAAATTATGGTTAGGGTTGATAATTTTTATCACCCTTTGTTTATTGTTTCAATTATCTTTGTGCATCTTTGTAGTTATACCCATCAACATAGGAGCAATTGCAAATTAACATAGGAGTGATTGGATATATATATATATATATATATATATATATATATATATATATATATATATATATATGTAGAGGGTTAGTATGAAACCATAAACATATTGGAGATAAAGTAGTTTAGTGGTTGTTAAGTGTTATTCTAATATCTCTTTTACAATTTCTCTATTTTTCTATTATATTTAGTGTCAGGCAATGTAGCTAGTCTAATAGCTCTTTTACAATTTCTCTATTTGTCCATAATATTCAGTGTCAAGCAATGTAGCTCAATTTTTCAATTAAGTATGTGGTGTTATAGCCATTTTGCACAAGTTATTTCTACCCATTGGCTTTACAAGTTCTATTTAATGTGGGTTTGGTGCCAAAGAACGTAGCTCAAATTTTGAATTGCCAACCCAACTTTTACATAGACTACTTGCCTTGTATCAATATATTGAGTGTAGATTTCCGATAATCTATCATTTACCTGTGATTCTTAAGTGTTTTTCTAATACTTCTTTTACAATTTCCCTATTTTGTCTATAATATTTAGTGGAAAATAATGTAGCTTGAATTTTGAATTGGCAAGCCAATTGTTACATAGAATTTGCATGTCCACATATAAACTTTTTTGGTCAAGGGAAATTAGAAAAGAGTTATTAGAAAAATACTTAACAATCAGAAAAGAATATCATGAAGAAAATTTTATTATGGGGAACTTCAAACAAATGAGGAAAAAAGAATATCATGAAACATATTGATATAAGAGACTATTATCCCATGTAATTAGCAAGCTCCATCGCTTTCATAAATAAACCTGGGTAGTTTGTTTCCCGGAGCTTCAAGTAGATGAGAAAAAAAATAATATCATGAAACATATTGATACAAGATTTGAGCTATGTTCTTTGGTAATGAATATTGAAGATAAATAGAGAAATTGTATAAGAGGTGTTAGAATAACACTTATTTGATACTAAATATTATGGACAAAAAAGGAAATTGGATTGAATTGACTAAAATATAGATAGATGCATATGTGTGTGTGTGTGTATTGAATTCCCCGTTTCATTTTTAAAAATGTACATATATGTAGAAATATATATCCATATATACAGTCCAAGACCCTATGGATCATTTGACAATGGAATAGAAATTTATATATACATATGTATATCTAAATAGTTGTGTATGTTATCTTTATTTCTATTTATGAAGACTTTGATTTAAAAAGAGTTAAAGATAGCATATGTAAGTATTATTTAGCTTCTGAAAAAATTGGTACAATACAGCATAGCATTCAATGATATAGCATTGATATGTTTTTAATAACAAAGCATTTAATGGTGCAATATGTGTAACATGTCCATAAAAAATCTATGAAATTGATTGTGCTTTGGCAATGAATGTTCCTATTGAAATTGAATACTTTGAAAAACACCAAAAATAGTGCACAAAACTATAGTTCAAGCGAGAAACAATGTAATTTTTTTAGGCTGCAAAAATTGAATATTACATTTTCTTGGTCCTACCATCTTGATTGTCATTGTCCAACACCACGAGCCATCGTTTACCATTTTGATTTTGTGTTCGAAGGTGGCCAAGAGTCCCCCTGTTGCATATATATTTTAATAAGTAGCATTTTTTAAAACATGTTGCTAACTTGCAGAACTTATGCCCTCTGCTTATTGTTATTGCACCATATAATTGTTGTCATAACGTAGACAAAATAGGTATCGTCATAAAGAACTTGGTTTTAATAATTGATGGTCAATATATGATGGTGGAAGGAAAAACCACAAAAACCATGTGCTCATTGTTCTTCCTACCATAGTGGCATCATGAAGCCTCGTGGGATGTAGTGAAACCCCCCGAGCAAGAAAAGTATGGAAGACCCATCAAAAATTTAATGGAGTCATATCATATATCAAACAATGGTGAAGAAGGGGAAATTTGGCTATTTCCATATATGATTTCTTATATTGTGTATACACATCTATTTAGATATAGTAGTGTATATATAAGTAGATATATACATGTGTACATATGAATATATATATATATATATATATATATATCTAGAGTTATATGTGTGTTTTTTAAATGTGCAGACAAAGGGGACATTCAATGCATATACATGTACTTAATCATTTCTATTCTTATTGTTCTATATCTTGTTGTTTGGATAAGAAAGGATGAAGGAACCAGCTAGTAACATATACAAATATCTGCATATAGGTATATGTAGAAATATAGTAAAAATTGCATGCATACATATATAAGCAATCTCAAAGATAAACAAATACATATAGGGATATATACATTTGCATTTATCATTTATATTCTTGTTGTTGTATCTCCTATTTTTTGGACAGTATTAAAAGTGCATTTTTATTCGTGTTCTTGTATCTCCTATTATTGAATAATTGATAGTATTAAAAGTGGAATGGTTATACCCATTTTTCATTTAATCGAACTAGTAAAATGGTTGAAAGATTATTAATAACTTTATCTACCAGTTTCCATTGGAGTTGCAATGCATTAATCTTTTATTTTTATTGTGAAATAGAGTTTTCAATTAGTCAACTCAAATTGGAACATTTTTTCTCCCTACAAAAGTTCCCAAAACTATGTCTATGGAATTGGGCTTTGTGTATGGGTCTCTAGAGCCTCCCAAGATTGATTTGTTGACATCCCCCATGGGTTTCGCTACGAAGTCCAACTCTGAGGGTTCCAACCACCAGCCTTCAGATCGTGATTCCGTAAGTATATATATTTCCTTTTTGTTATACCTCTTACAAATTTACTGTTATTGTTTCCTTCCTCTTTTGTATTCAACTTGAACATTGCCTTTCAGATTTTGTATTTTAATTATTCTCGAATACAAAAATAGACACCACATAACCTTTCCTCTTTATGTTTCCATTTTTCTTTGCTTTAAGGTGGACACACACATGGGTGAACTTGGAAAAGCATATAGATGTGGAAGTAGATATGTATTCATATTTACCGGCACATAAAAACATCCCTTTGATGTATATGTATATGTATATGTATGTATATGTATATGTGTATGTGTATGTTTATGTACATATGTATATGTATATGTATATGTATATGTATATGTATATGTATATGTATGTGTATGTGTATGTGTATGTGTATATGTATATGTATATGTATATGTATATGTATATGTATATGTATATGTATATATGTATTTATATGTATATGTATATGTATATGTATATATGTATTTTATGTATATGTATATGTATATATGTATATGTATGCGTATATGTATATGTATATGTATATGTATATGTATGTATATATATATATGTATGTATATGTATGTATATGTATGTATATGTATATGTATATGTATATGTATATGTATATGTATATGTATATGTATATGTATATATATGTATATGTATGTGTCTTTGTATATGTATATGTATGTATATTTATATGTATATATATGTAAAGTTGAGAATTGTGTAAAGCAAATAGATAACTTCAATGTTGCACCTGATTTGAGCTACATTATTTGGTACTAAATATTATAGAGAAATTGGGAAATTCTAAAAGAGCTATTAGAAAAAACGCTTAAGAATCATAGGAAAATGACAAATTATTTAAAACCCACATTAAATAGAATTTTAACATATGGAGAATAGAAGAACTGAACTACAATAATCTGTAAATATATTTTCACAAAGAACATATAGCATGTTCTATTCACACAAAATGAAAAACTGAACATAACTTCACAACTACTACACTAATTTAATCTTCAATACCTTTATGTTTTCATACTAACCCTTTGTATATATATATATACAAAAGCCGATTACTTCTGTTCAATGCATTTTTTAAAAATATGCAGCCAATGTGGGGAACAGTTGACATGTTTATGTGATGTAACATTAAAAATACATATCCACCAAAGAAGCGTATAACATGAGATGTCCATCCATAGAAGGCGGCTAAACTTAACGCACCTTTATTGCTATAAACTAATTTTATTTTGAATATCTTAATGCTTTCATACTGACCCTCTACACACACACACATGCACACACACACACACACACACACACACATATATGTGTGTGTGTGTGTGTGTGTGTGTATATATGTATATGTATATAATAGAAAAATAGAGAAATTGTATAAAAAATATATTTAGTCTTGTTGTGTTCATTGGCATAGTGCAACAACATAAGCAAGCATTTTCCATAGTGGAAATGGTTAACACAAAAATATGTAGAATCCTTGTATATATAATTTTATATATTTGAATGTTCAAACCATGGTATTCCTTTTGTGATCATCCATAGATATACATTTATATACAAATGGATACACATATAATTTGTTATGTGTTTATGTGTAATTACTACTTTAAATATATCTATGGTTATACATGTATATTCATATATGATAATATGGTTGATCTTGTATGTATATTCCGAGGCTTTTCCAATACATTCAAGTTCAACAATCCAATCAATTGTTGAATTAAAAAAGGCTAAAAAACAAAAAGGAACCATTTGTACTATAGCCAACATAGAGAGAAAATTTGTGTGAAGCATTGTACGAAATACTTTCAACAAAGGATAACTAAAGAAAGCACACTTGTAGGTCTACCTTCTAACAATCTTCCCCCATAGCCCCCATTAGCAATGGTAGATGCCACTCCTTTTTCCTTGGATTGTCTTCTTCACCTAGGCTACCAAGTTGTGGATGGTAGTTTTGGTAGAAACATATTGGTATCATTGTTAGAAGATATGCTCAATATCCAATCTCAAATCAATCCCCCTACTACACCAGCACACCAACAACACCTCAAAGAAATATTCAATGATCTCTACCTTTCTACAATGAAATACTTCCAGCGCTGCATCAATGCACTATCAACCCTTGTTGTTTGTCATATATGCAAAGACAGTTACATTGGGATACACACATGTGTGTCTAATTCAACAGCCATGTGTGCTAGGTGTTATTCTAAAAAAGGCTCCCACCACTTTGGCTCTGCAAATGGCATGGACCCAATCCCACAACCATTCTTTCTAAAAAAGATAACATAGGTTGAAGAAATGCTTATTGCTAGGGTCACTCCAATTTTACAAGTATCCCATGCTAGAGGAGGGTAGTTTCAATATAGTGGTCACACAATAAGCTTTCCTCAAGATATCTCGAGCATTGCAAAACTTTTGTTGCATTGACTGTAAGACCTTGAGGTTGTGATCGTACGTCAGAGCACCATTGAAGTTTGAAATTATGACTGCTATGTTAATAAACATCATGTCATGGATGCATTGAAATATAAAATTCAATATGAAAAATACTACAATGATGTAAAGATTGATGTTGAGGCTCTTAATATGTTACCTAATGTTGATGTTGATGTCTCCAATTTCTTGCATACAATAGAGCAAGTTTCCAATGAAGACTTGATGCCATCAACCAGCTCAACAAATGTTGCTCAAGATGAAAATGGCTCTTCAACCTTTTCATCATTTATCCCTTTCTTTCCAAATGCTACACGAGAGCTCCAAGAAATCAAACAGGTATTACAAATTGAAAAAGAGTAGAATATTTTATGTTGGCCTGAAATTATCTCTTCTCATGTTAATGAATACAGCACTAAAGATCTATTTACAATGGCTTTCCCAACATTGTTCCCCATTGGAACATCACTTCCCCTTCAACTGAGGAATGTTAAAATTCACTTGCATGAATATGCCCTGCACTTAATGAGATATTTTGACCACAAATTTGGCAAACATGTCAGGTTTAGGTATTTCCTCTACAACTTGATAATGAGAAATCACAGTCAACAAAATATTTGTCTTTTACAAAGTGAATCTGGAAGATAAATCCCAAAGACTTTGTCTAGATTGTGTGAATGGCTTCAAGCTACCCCTAATGACCAAATAATAGAGCAACTGATCTATTTTGGTGCATCGTTGTGTGAGACTCGCTCTTTTTGGAACTCTTGTTGGGCCCAGCTATCTGTAATGATTGAACAACTTGGGATTCCTACCCTTTTTTTCACTTTGAGTTATGCAGACACAA
>VDFB02094721.1:0-14721 GCA_007258455.2 Sequoia sempervirens
TTTTCTAATTTATTTACTCCTACATTGAAGAGTATACATGGCCAGGAGTCACTATTGCACATGGCAAGGATTAAATATGTTGGCTATGAGTATGTGTCTAGATTAACCTATGAGGGGCCTAAAATTGGTGATACTCAGCTAGGACTTGTTAATTTAGATGAATTACGAAAAAAATTTAACAAACATAACCATCCACCTATCATCGAAAGAGTAGTAAGTAGTGGGTTAATGGAGGCCACCACATTTCCAATATTAGTGCAATGTCCAGAATTAGTGTTGGAATGTATCAGACATTATAACACACAGACACAGGAAGTTAGGACAGAAGACAATAGACTCATTTTGAAAATTCAAAGGTCTACCTTCATGTCTTGTTTAAGGACTCCAAAAAGGGATGAATACTCACCAATGGACATGACCAGTTCTCAAGTTGAGTTCAATGCCAAGAAGGGGGTTTATAGGAATGTAATAGCAAAGAACTGGCTAACCAAAACAAAAAAGGGTAAGTCTCAGCTACCTCACAACCTGCATAGGAATCACTTTGTAGATGAAGTGGTTGATATTGTTGTGTTGCTGCATAGGGTCAGGGGTAGTTAAAATATTCATAGTTTTGAAGAATGGATGTATTTCTTCATCCAAATCATACTAAATGGAGAGCAATTCTTGTATTATGCTAATATTATGAATGACTGCATGCATGAGTTGATGAAATTCTTCACTCTGAATAGGTTTTTCTTCATTTCGTCATATTTGATATATGCCCTTGCTAGCACCTAACCTTGGCCTAGATTAAGGCCAAGTGACTTACCACCAAAAAGGGTACCAATTTATGAATACTATGATAAGCTCCAACTACATAAAATCTACTTACATTTCAGGAGGATTGCTGACACTTCTACTATGAGGATGGTAAGAGAATTATAGGGACATTCAACAATGAGGTTGTTGCTAGAGGCCATATAGTTTGTTAATTTTTATGGTAGTCACTTTATCCAATTTTAGAGGTTTTCATATATAAGAGTAGCAAGTATGCAAGCTTTCTTATTAAATTTCCTAAGTATCCTAAAAATAAGTGGGTGCTTATTGAGGTTAGCAGGAAATTGGTTGATATTAATAGATTGTGCCAATGTAGAAAGAGGCTGACAGTCAATTTTCCATTTGGTTTTGGTACATATAGCTGCCAATATATATCTAATGCTTTGAATATTAAAACAAAATTGTGCAGGTATGACATACCCTTACATGATGAGTGTAGTACCCCTCCAGTAACTACTATATGAATCAGTTTGTTTGTGTTCGTTTGTTAATCGTGTAGCTATTTTGGATACTATATTGTATTGCCTCTAGTTATGATATTGATGTTATATTAGTTGTTAAACCCTATGGATGATTTATTGAATATCATGATTATCTAGTTAAGCTCATATGAAGACATTGTGGTGGATGCGTGTGTATTTTATTTGTTTTTTCTAAGTTTTAATGTGTAGGTAACATCGTCTTGGAATCCTTAAGACATTTGTTTAAATAAAAAATAAATAAAAAATTATTTAGATAATTTGCTACTTTATGCATTATTTTATTGGATTCCTTAGCAGGGCGTTATAGATGGTATCAGAGCACTAGGTTATAACATTGGGTACTCTAGATATTAGTAAGCCCATTATGTTGTCCTAGGTGTTAGACTCTATAGTTCATATTATCATATTGACTTTTACGTCATGTAACTAAGATGTGTTAGAGATCACTCTGCACCACTAGAAGACTACTATCGTTTTAGCCTAAAAAGTTCCCTTCTTCCTTGTTAGGTGGCTAGTGTATAGTCACGTAGTGTCGTATTGTACAATTTTAAAGATTACAAATTTTCTTTGTAATTATTGATGACTATATGTTAATTGTGAAGGTCGACACCTTGTTTATATTTGATTGTGATGGTTTAGCCACACTTTGTGATCGTATTTATTGTAACCCCCATGGTTACACTTGATTTAATGTTAACATTGCACGCATTTCTTACTTTAATACTAAAAATTGAATTTCATTTAATGTTTATTTATGACTTTAGTGGCTAAATTATTTTATCTTTATTGTTTTCAATGTCGGCCATGTGTTGTATTGTGATTCCTCTCCAAGGATGTAAGATACTGAATTGGTGAGTGTATACGAGGAAGTAGACTTAGGGAACCTTAGGGTAGGTGTATGTGAAGAATATTTATGTTAGTCAAGGACTTAGTACTTAGATTCTTGGAATTTGTTCTTTCCCTTTCCTTATTTTCTCTTCATATCTGAGACTTGTTCTACGTGGTGTTGTGTAGGACCATGCCTAGATGTCGAGGGAGAGGTCATGGTTGGGGATGAGGTGGTGGTTATGGGGCTAACCACCAGAATACTCCCCTTCTGAGTTCTCATGAAAGTGAGTGTGTGGAGCAACATGATTCTCTAGTTGATCATAAAGGTGTGGTCATTAAAGAAAACTCCACACCTAAACCTCCACCTTGTGACTCTGATGATGAGACCTTGGCCCAGGTTCTCTCTCAGGTCAAAATGGAAAAAAGGGAAAAAAGTTGAAGAATCGGGACATCCAGTTAACGTGAAGAAATCGTTTGTTGTTCGGAACTGGCCTTTTGGGTGTGGACCTAATGCACCTATTATGTATAAGGAAGACAAGGAAAGAAAACATTTACAATCTCCCACTTCCATGAAGACTACTATGGACTCGGATGAGGATCCTGAGGAGTACCCCTTATCCGATACTGAGTAGCTTGTTAGTGGGAGAAGGGATGTAGTACTTTTCCTTCTTGCTACCTTGTTAGAGTGAAACTTATTTTGTTGTGTTGAGCATATGACACTTTTTAAGATGTGGCGTTGTACCTAGTTTGCAACTTCCAGGAGTAATCCTTATCCTAGTGGGGGAGGATGTAGTAACCCTCCAGTTACTACTATATGAATCAGTTTGTTTTTATTCTTTTGTTAATCATGTAGCTATTTTGGATACTATATTGTATTACCTCTAGTTATGATATTGATGTTATATTTGTTGTTAAACCCTTTGGATGATTTATTGAATATCAAGATTATCTGGTTAAGCTCGTATGAAGACATTGTGGTGGATGTGTGTGTATTTGGATATGTTGTTTCTAAGTTTTAATGTGTAGGTAATGTCATCTTGGAATCCTTAAGACATTTGTTTAAATAAAAATTATTCAGATAATTCGCTACTTTATGCATTGTTTTATTGGATTCCCTAGTGGGGCGTTACATTGAGCATGTTGATTTTGACTTGAAAGACTATATTAAGAACAACTTGAAGCTAAGCCCTACCCAAAATCACTAATTCAACCTTGAGGATTACTAGGTTGATTGCTTTGATGAATATGAGGTAAGAAGAAGGAGTTCAATGAGATTAACATTGGAGAAAATTATCATTTATGATTTGCAATGGGATTTGCATGGTATTATTGAAGATGTGTCTGACATGGTTGACCCAGTATATATTGAAATTATAGAGAATCAACACATTCCTACAATGGATTGGATTTTTAAGGAAAAGGAAACTATTGAAGCCAAAATTGTTGATGTTCTGACTAAGACTACAGAATGGGTGACCAAAAAGAAAACTAAACAATCTCTCCCTTATACTAGATCAAAGGATCCACAGCTTGTTGAAAGTACCTCTCATGCCTTTGCTAGTAGGCATTCAAATAGTAATGCTCCTTAGTCTTTGTCATTAGGTGCTCAAGGAGGCGGTGATGGAAATCCACTAGAAAGAAGTGTATATTCACAAACCTGTGGGGATAATATTTTCCATTTTCCTATTCTAGAGGACAATGAAGGAGAAGATGAAGAGGAGGGATTAGAAAACCAAAATGTTGATTCTTGTTCCTTTTAAAATGAATCACTCGTCGAAGAGGTAAACCATTCTCAAAGGCTAAGAACAATTACACCTAGAGAAGATACACCTCCATTCAATTAGACACTATTTGAATCCCTAGGCTTCAAGGCAACTAAGGTCGCAATAACCCTAGCCTGGCTAGAAGATTCACAGTCCTAAAAAAGGAAACCCATACAGTCTAGCTTTCTTGAGCAAGATATGGCAGGTCAATTGCTACAAAGGACTACAACTCCTAAACCTAAGAAGCTAAAGACTACCACTAGGCTTATAGATGACATAGAATTAGGGACCCTCCAGTTGGAAATTGTATACTCTTCTATATAGAGAGACGTTTCTCAAGCAAAAGCAAGTGAATTTGAAGTGAATAGGGTTGACATCAGTCCTCCTACCAGGGATGTCGATGTCTAGATTTCTCAAGTATCTATAGCCAGGATGGTTGAAAGATCAAAGAAAGATTTTAAAAAAGTAAAGATGAATTAAAAGATTAGGTTTGGAATTTGACTTCCTATTTAAAGTCTATCTTTGAGGTCATTCCACAACCTATTTCTGAAGTAGATACTATTTTTGAATCTCTTAGTGTTGTTGGAAAGGAAGCCCTAACTAAAATCAAAAGTATTCAAAGTTTAAGTTGGGTTGTAGATGATTGGAACAAATCCCTCATCAAGAAAGGAAACCATTTCATTTTTGAACCCTGCAAACACTTCCAAGAGGAAAATACTTTGAAAGCCACCATAGGAGATGATGCCATTGCTATTGAAAAGGAAGAGAAATTGTGGGTTGACTATCAAACTAAATTGAAGTTATTGATGAGCTCGGATATGGAAAAACTAGTTGTGGATCAAATCATATGTAATGCTTCGAATACCCACTATTTGTCATGGACTAAAAGTGTAGAATGGAAATTATTGGTTGCTAAGCAAAGCTTATAGAAATCATCAATGAGTGTGTCATAATATTAGACAAATCATTGAGCACCTTGGTGGCTCTTGGTCTACTAAACTTAGATAAAGATGGAATAGGAGATAATGTAGACACTAGAAGCTTAATAGCTGATTTTCATAAAATAGTTAAAGAAGCTCTTGACTTACCTACTCTCAAGGCTAAACACTTGCAAAGGCTAAGTGAATTACACCTGGTATCATCCCAGGAAATGGACCTTATTAAAGCTTGCGAGTAGTGCATGGAAATGGCCAAATATCTTCATCTAATATGGAAGGTGAGGATGACAAATGTAACTATTCCCCAACATAAGGACCTGATGCATATTCTCAAGACTTTCCAGGCATGGTGTAAGAGACCTTTGGTGACCAAGGAAGCTAGATATGAAGTGACACCATCATAATAGTATTGCTCCTCTTTGTTTCTTTTATGTTTCTTTTCTTTAATTGGCTATGAACATGAAGAGGTGAGGTTCATCCACCTATTTAAATTGCATCTATTTTCATATGCTCTCTCTAGAAATTCTTCAAAAACAATTTAGAGTACTATTGATAAATGAAATTACGATTTTGTCTATGTGCAAATTGGATGGACTTAATCTGATGTCTTAAATCTTTGCATTTAAGAATATCATATGCATGTCTTATCTTAGTATGAGTAGTACTTTTCTTACACTAATTTCGTTTATCATATGATATTGAGTGGATGTTAGCTTATGATGATTAAATAGTCTTTGTGCTTATACTTCTATTTGTTGTAGTATGCACCTAATATTCAAGATTTTTTTGATATTGTGTATACCTTTTGCTTTCTAGTTAAAATCATACATAATGTTTTGTTTCTTGTTGTTCTAATTCATTGAAAATTACATGAGGCATTTGTACCACATAAGAATTCAGAGGATATTCATCTTTTCTTTAAAGATTAATATTCATAGCTATTGGATAATTCTTTTGCACCTTGAAAGCGTTTAATTACAAATTATTAAGGTGTTAACCAACAAGCTTCTGGAAACTCTAGTGGGGAACTCAAATTGTTAATTTTGGTCATCTTGTCTAGGAATATATCACAGGTTAATCAATCAATCTTGGATTTTCACAAATTTACTAGAGGGGAGAGAGGTAGGGGAAATTCTAACCCTATTTTTGAAACTATGCAAAGAAACAACTTTTCCTATATTATTCCCTCTAGACAAAGGGTTAGAGCTAGGAGTAGACTTGCTTCACCTACTAGGACACCTATTAATTATTCTACTTCCCAAGCGCTTGTTTTACATGGGACTGTTCTACTGGTTGTAATCAATTTTTTCCTCAACATGTAACTGACAACCTATCCCTTCGGGTGATATTATTGTCCCTTTATAGCTAGGAAATAATTTGCATGATTTACCCAAAGGATCTCATAAAATTTTTCCTAAATAGGGGGATGGAAAAATTTCACTAGAAGAACATATTGATGCCCATTTTGTTGCATGTAGCATTCTTGCAGAACAAGAAGATGTTTTTGTCAGATTGTTCGTGGAAAATTTGGCTAATGCGGTAGCACAGTTGTTTTATCAATTACCACATGGATGTATCACTAATTGGGCCACTATGCATATCAAGTTTGAGGCCAGACTCAAAAGTACAGATGATGACTTAACATGTTTATAACATCATGATTCCATTGAAGACATCTTGAAGGTTGATCAAAGTCATATGGTTTTACATTATATCAAGGTCATTTTGACCACTCTCTATGTATTTAGGCCATTTGGAGGTATCAAGAATGAGTTTTGTGTCAAAATTGTCATAAGAGGTGAAAAAGTGTAAATGTTGTCACAAAAATGCAAGAAAATGTAAAAGTTGCATAAAGAATTTGAAGGGTCACTTTAGTGTAGGCATTGGAAGGTAGTTAGGAATTAGTTGGTAGATGAAATTTTAGTTGTATGCCTATAAATAGGCTTTTTGTCTCCATTTTTACTCAGTGGGTGGTTGTAGAAATGAATTTGAATGAATAAAACATTGTTTTCAAGCATTTTCTACAAAATTTTACTATTTCTAGCCTTTGTATGGAATAGTACGGCCTAAAAATAATGAAACATTGGTTTTAAGTGTTCTACTTCTCAATAACCTTCCAATCTCAATTTGTTTCATGTGAATTGGTTTTGTTTTGAACAAGATATTTATAATTTTTTGAAAACTACTAGAACCCTGATTAGGGTAACCAATGGCTTGTAAATATTATGTTTCTCTCATTTTATCCTATGGAGTTTCAATATTTAAGCTTTTTGATTCGATTGTGTCAATTTTTTTGTCGACGTTTCGGATCACACTCAGTGATCCATCATCAGGAAGAGGAAAAAATGAGATGAGATTGCAGAACAAGTCTTAATAAAGGGTGAGATGGAGGAGGAAGAGAAAAACAATAAAATAATAATACAAGGAAAAAATAAACAAGTCAAAAACTAATAAATTTGAAAGGTATTCAGTCTCAAAGAGAATTAAAGGTAATAAAAAGCTTAAAATAATGAAATTAAATAAATAGATAGATTAATGGTCCGTCATAAATGCTTTCGGCAAGTGTCCGATAGGATAAAGATAAGGAAAGAAAGAAATGAAAAATACTATAATTATTTAATGCTAAGAGAAACAAAGAGAGATGTCAGTTGAAAGGACAAAAACCGAGAGGAACTGGTAAAATCAGAGTTCATCAAAAAGGTCAAAGGATAGAAGAAAGCAAAGACCAAAATAAAGATGGTTTAAAATTGATATATTAATTCCGTTAAAGAACAAAGTTATAAAGACAAAATATGAGACCGAATAATTCAGGAAATCAAAACATAAGGCATAAAGAAAAAGTGGTCCGGGCGAGATGTCACGGAGATGAACCAAAACAAACAAATCAGACAAATGAATAAAGGTCGCAGAGATGAAAAATAATAAATAAAGAATAAATGAAGAATCAAAATCAAAATCAGTCCGTCATAAACATCGGATCCAGATCGAATAAAGATCAATCGTCGTCGAAATCGATCAAGGATCAGTCGACGAGGATCAGGGATGCCAAGATAGACTTAATTTCCAACCATCATCTCGATTAAGATTCGTGGAGTGGTTTCGGATGGTGATGGCTTCTTGTAGTTTGCACTTGAAAAAATTATCTTCCTTAACCACCACTTGGGTGTTCTCTAGGCAGATGTGGTGCTTGGTTTGGTGGGAGTGCTCAGCAAGGGTTGATTTGGAGATTCTATCGTGTCTAATATCAGCACTATGCTCTTTGATTCTAGTGTTGATGGATCGCCCTGTTTCTCCAATATATCTATGGGTCCCACAAGAGCAATCTATCTTGTACACTCCAGAGTGGAGAAGAGGCGGTAAGGGGTCCTTAGTCATGGGGATAAGATTCCTTGTGGTAGAGATGGGTTTGGCTTTTCAAAATGCGGCGCGGTGCTAGATCTTGTGGGAGGCTTGCTGACATTAGAACTGGGGTTTGTTTTCGGTTGCAAGTATATCGCAATAGATGCCAGATAACCCGAGTATTTCTTTTTCAACTTTCTTTATTTCGCTTATGTTACGATTTTAATTTATTCAGTCTTTCGCTCTTTGTCTTTGCACAGCTTTTTGCTCTCTTTAAATCTTCCAGAATGACCGCAAGCCTTGTCGCCCTCAACATTATCTTCGTTTCTCTGGTAATAATTATGTATTTTCACCTGTCGCTCATCTTTGCACTTCTTCATGTTTTTTTTTGATAAAAGGAATAAACAGGTTTTACATGGACCCGAAACCAAAAAGTAACATTACAAACAAGGACCAAAACAAAGGTCCAAAAGAAAAAAAGGTTGCCATAAAGATAAAATCCAGCTAACACCAACAGCCACAAAAGCCCACAAAAAAGCCATCAGAGGGACAACAAATAGACAAAACAGGGCCCATCCATAGTTAATTAATAGACTTCAGAAGCTCATCAGCAACCTCTTCCAGGTCCACCATATCCTGGACCCCCTCCATGAAATCTGAGTCATTTTTGGGGTAGTCTGGACTTTTCTTTTCATGCTAGATCTGGTTCGCTTAGAGATCCTCGCTTCTTCCTCCTGGTCTTTCTCCTAATCAAGATCGACGATCAAAGCTCTTTTCTAGGTTTTCTCTAGTCTTTCAGTCATGGCTTTTATGATTAAAGAGTTGTGTCTAGCAATTCTGCAGTTCTGATTAGCAATTTTTTTCATGGTTCCTTTAATTTTATCAAGATCTTACTCAACAGTGCTATCCTTTTGTATGTTATCCTTCACAACAGTATTCTTCTCCACTTCGCTCTGCATAAACCCTGCAACTTTGGCTTCAATTTCCCCCAACTTACTATGGAGAGATATATTTTTGGTCTTTAGCTCCCTAATTTCATTAAATAACCATTTAGTAGAATTAAAATGGTCAACATAATATCTCTTGGTAGTTTCAACGAAGTCAAAAGGGGGGTCATTATTAGAATTGACCCCAAAATTAACCGACTTCGCACCTCTGGGAGGGCTTCAATTCACCTGTTGAAAATTCTGGGGCGAGAGGGGATCCACAAGACTGACCTCAGCCTCTTTAGTAGAAACAACAGGAGAGTCATCAGGGTAGGAGACTAACTTGTTAACTGGAGAACTAGAGCCCACCACATTGACATTAGGGTTAGTGCCGCTAGGGGCAGGAACAGAGCAGGCTCCAGAGGGCTGGGTGGATCGGCTAGGGGTAGAAGAAGGGGCAAAGGAGGCGAGGGGAGTTTGACATGGCCAGAAGAAACTTTACTCTCAGAAATACTAGGCTCAATATCATCCTCATCATGTTCCAAAGGGGCTATAGGGTTTGAAAGGGTAGGCATATTCTGAAAGTGCTCATAGATTAGCCTTAAAATACCCGGATGAAGAATCGGGTATCTTTTAGGGCTCCTACTGTGGTCAGAAAAGCTATTTCTCAGGGAACAAAGCAAGAAGAAAGGGATAGAAATAGGCACCTTATGTCGGAAGTGATTGAGAAGCACGAAGTGATAACCATAAACCCTAGTGAAGCGGTCGTCAAGAGTAATGTACTCCATGATAACCCTTAGCACTTTTCTCCATAAAGCTTTTATGGTGTCCGCTTCATAGTAGTTGTTCATCATCTTGTCAAGTTTTTTCTTCTCCTTTTCAGTCTTAGGAAACCTCACCATAGCTTCGTCAGAGAATTTCCTATCTCTAAAAAATTTATGCTCTTCAATCGGGATACCAGTCACCTCCGCAATCAATGCTTCATCAATCTGAACTTTCCTCCCGAAGAGGAGAACCTCTCCATTGTTCCAATTTTTCTCAAAGAAATCAGTAATCTCCTCCTGAGGGCCATGGAGTTTCTCGATGAATGGAAGTAAGCCACCCCGTCTTATTTTTCTCCACGCTTTAGTGTTCTTGGTATGTGACTCGAAACTAGTGGGTTCAACCCTCTTCCATTCCCCGCCCATTTTTGATATCTCGGTGCGAATACTGTTGCAAATGGAGAACCTATTCCAGAAAGTTCCTTTGCTTTGTAGGACCCACAAAGCGTGCCAAGGTAAGTCATTTATCTGCTGGATCCTCATGGCCCCATATTGTCTACTGATTTTGTTATTCCTGACTCGTACCTTCCTCATTATTACAATAAGCCACCAAATTTCCATTCACCATGTCAAGCGCCATTAAACCTTGAACATCGAAATGGAGGTCAGTCCTTTTGTGCCACATGAGGATTTTATCACTCTTAACTCCCACATTAGCAAAAAAATCTGCCACAGAATTTGCCTCACGGTAAACATGGGAGATATTTATTCTATCAAACTTACTAAGTAAAACATTAGCATCCTTAATCCAATTTTTAATCGACCATGCGGGATGGGACCTACCACATAGGCTATCTATTATATTTTTTGAATCACCTTCAAGCCATAAATTTTTTCATTTAATGTCCACGACAAGGTTGATTATGTAATAAGCTCCCGCCGCTTCCACCACGTGATTGGTTTGGACCCCCAGAGGGGTGGCAACGGCCCCTAAAAAGTTACTTGCCGAGTCTCTTAGGACCCCACCACACCCTGCCTTTCTCGAATTTCCTTTGGCTGTGCCATTGAAATTGGCTTTGGCCCAGCCATCCATAGGAAAACTCCAGCAAACTCCCTCCCTGGCCTTTTTGGTCGTATTAGGAACATTGGAAATATCCCATTTAATTCTCCATTCCCTAGCAATCAAGCTGTCATAAGGAGAGCACACCACCGTCTCCACCTTATCCTCTCTGAAGGGAACAACAGAGAAGTTTTCTTTGATCATTCTCATAATTCTCTAGCTTTCTATTTTATTTTAATCATTGAATTATTTATTTATTTTGTAATTTCCTCAGTGTTATTTTTAAGCTTTAGTTACCTTTAATTTTCCTCTTTTATATAATTTATAACACTTTCAAATTCTATTATTGGCTTTGACTTGTTTATTTTTTCTTTCCTTGGTATTATTATTTTATTGTTTTTTAAGTCTTTTCTCTTCCTCCTCCATCTCACCCTTTATTAAGACTTGTTTTGCAATCTCATCTCATTTTTTCCTCTTCCTGATGATGGATCACTGAGTGTGAGCCGAAACATCGACAAAAAAATTGACACAGTCGAATCCAAAAGCTTAAATATTGTATCTTCATGGACTGTGGAAAACTTATACCAACCTATGGAGTTTGCTAAAATATGGTGGAACTAATATTTGTGAAATATTCTTTCATATTGTTGAAGTTTTATACTGAATGATTAAGATTTAAGTGTGGAAAATGGAAGTTTAAGTCTGTAATTCTATGTCTCAGTCTAGAAACAGGGCAATAAAGGTAGTAAAGCCTAGGGGTTTGTGTGAAAAGTTTTGTAAATGGAATTTGGGTGTTTCTAAAATCATGTGAAGGTTTAAATCAACATGTTCTAACCATTGGTGGAGGGATTTTAAGTTTGGAGAAACCAAAACCAATAAGCCCTATTTGTGTTGAGAACAAAATAAGCCTAATTTGCAACGACGCAGTCCTGATTTGTTCAATTCATTCAAAGAAAATAATATTATATTTTAGATATGTTCATAAACACTTTAATGGGTACAAAAAATGCTAATCATAGTCAAAATATATGGTATGGATAGGAAATTGTGTAAGATAGTTCCTTTGTAGACCTAATAGCATTGAATTCAGTTAATAAAAGAAGTATGTTCCAAATGAATGGTCTATATTTTTGGTGTCTGAGAAGAGTTTGAATATGTTTTTCCAACCTAATTGAAGATTTCATAGGTCTTGTGATGGTATTTTGTGACTTGAAATGCTAAGTTGGGGTTTTTGGTTATGGAGGGCAATTGTTGCACAAATAAGGACAATCATGATAAAATGATGAAAATGTGTGTGGGAAGGATTTGTAGTTTTTTTTTTCTTGATTTAGTTGATATTACTATTTTTTTTTTAAGGTCATTGAAGGAGATTAGAACTCTAAATGCAAATTTGAGTGTTTGAATTGATTTTCGTGAAGGAAAAGTGAACATGGAATGAGTAACAAAGATTTTTTGAATTTTGTCAAAAGAGAATGAGATTGGTGGTTTTCTTCTTTTTTATTGCATCACCTTGGGGTGCTACTATTGGCCCTATGTAGCTAGGAAATAATTTGCATGATTTACCCAAAGGGTCTCATAAATTTTTTCCTAAATTTAGGTGGGATGGAAAAATTTCACTAGAACACATTGATGCATTTTTTGTTGTGTAGCATTCTTATAGTACAAGAATAAGATTTTTCTATCATATTTAACTAATGAAATATTTGGCGTATGTGGCAACATAGTGGTTTTATCAATTACCACATAGATGTATCACTAATTGGGCCACTATGTGTAGCAAGTTTGAGGCTAGATTCAAAAGTGTAGATGATGACTTAGCACTGATAGTAGAAGAGTTTTCACATGAAAAAAGAAGAAAATGAACCCATAAGGGATTTCATAGGGTATGTACAGGATCATCATGGAAAAAACAGGCCCTTAAGTGGCAAAAAATTTAGAAAAATCAGTGTTAGGAAACTTGACATAAAAATTTGAATAAGTTATCTATATTATTTCAAACATATGTAAGAATAGAATCGTAGAAACTGAATGTAGTTTCTAAACTACTAGGTTTATTTAAAATAAATAAAATCTATTTGGTGAAAATTTGAAATTTCAATGTAGTAGTACTTAGAGATTTTAGGAGAAAAATAAAGTAGGTGTCTTGTCTAACCACCCTAGAACCATATAATAAAATGATAATATTTTTGTTATAAGATTTTATATATAAGTGAAGGAACCATTTCGGATGCTTGATGCACATTTTTTTATGAAATTTTTTCCAATATGAAATAATTAATTATGATTTTTGCATTAAAACTTTTTAAAATATAAAACTTCAAATGCGTCGACCACCTTAACTTGTTCAAAACTTATGAATTTTTTATTTTATTTTTTCTATAGTATGTGAAGCATAGAATGTGACATGTTTTTGGATTCAAAAATGTGATCTTGTTTGAAAGTTATAGATGTTTTCAATGGAAGGCCTATAGATTAGGACTTTAATTAAAGTAAATTCTAGTAAGAAAATGAATAATAATTATTTATTAAATTCAAATTGAAAGCATAATTTATATTGATTGGAAAGGCGAGAATCTCCTCTAAAAACCCTTTTCATTTCATCAATTTTGGGAAAAAAAAGTCGTCAGCCACATACCCTACAAATACCCATAATATTGCCACTTTTTGGCCCATCATGATCCTACACATACCCCATAGCTAAATTCAAAAAACTAATTAATTGGATTTCAATGGCTAAAAGACCCTCTATAGAAATGCAAAAATACTTCATCAATGTGCAACACCCTAATACTAGTCTTCTCTTGAAGAGGCAGCCATTGAATACTATTGAAGCTACATAGGCACTAACTATGTTATTGGCAAATGATTTCATTTCAATTGGAAAATGGAAAAAAGAATTGCATACCAGTGAAGCACTTCCTACCACTTCTTCTAACCCTATGATTCAAAGATTAGCTAATGACATAATTGCTCTCAAAAGGTAGATGCTAAAGGGTAATAAGCTTTATCAAGACATTCCTAGAAAGGCTAATTTTCAACTAGGGAATAAGGTGCTACCCTTTCCTCCAACTCAACAAAGGTTAGAAATTAAAGGCCCTCCTCTAGATAACAAAAAAAATTGTGTATCTTCCACCTCACATCTTATCATGATGGTGCAAACTTCCTTGAGATGAATAGGTTTATGTAGTTAACCCCACTAAGGAGACCTCATAGAAGAGATTATAGAGGAAGGTACATCATCTAACCAATATGGCTCTACAAATGGATACTTAGAATATGAACCCAATGATGATAGATGGGGAGATGTGTATATCACTCTAGATGAAGCTACTTGTGCTGCCATCACTCGAATCCAACAACATTCCAACCAAAGAGGTATTCCTAATTCTCCTAAAGTTTTTCTCACTAAGGCTAGTGCAATTTCAAAAAGTGAAAATGCTTCACCAAGTATAGCTAATAGCTCTTCAAGAAGTCCTATTACATCATCCTATGAGAATTAAATAGGGGATTTCAATATCATAGAATTTTGTAAATCTACCAAATTTTAGGTGTCACAAGCTGATCATCTAAAAATAAATCCTAAAGAACTTCATAAGTTAATTGAATATGTTAGCCAGGACATTCAGAGTTACTTGCAGGTTTAGATGAAGCAATAGTTAAATCTCCTAGGTACTAATGTTGTATCCTATAGTAACTTAGCATCCTCTTCACTATCCTCTAATGCGAAACCATGCCCATTTTATATCTCATTTTTTGTTAATGGATTTAGGCTCAATAACTTCATAATCAACTTAGGATCTTTTGATAA
>VDFB02094722.1:0-39269 GCA_007258455.2 Sequoia sempervirens
GTTAGAAAGCAAGCAACAAGTAAAAGAGTGCAAATAAACAACTTAAAACAACCTACACCTCAAGATTAGCCTAAGTTGGAAACAATGCAAGACAAAGCAACGAAATGGAACTTTATACCTTGCGTTGAGTCGATCCTTTGGTTGGCCCTTCGATCTTTGGTATGTATGCTCCTTGGATGGCAAGTAGATGCAAACTAAATGGTGTTATGAGGATGAGTGCAAGTGGATGAAAACAAGAAAATGGCTAAGTATAAGATGAGAAACAAATTTGCAAGAGTTTGGCTAGCACAAATGGTCTCTTCAAAATGAGAGAAAAGAGGGGGTATTTATAGGTTTTTTGGAAAATCTTATGGGAAATGGACGGTTGAGATTGAGCCACCAAATATCAAGATGTAGGGCTAAGGTGAGTTGAGAACTCACAAGCCCTCACATCTTGACATGTGGCATGTGAGATAGCCCTAAAAGGTGAAGTGGACATGAGGTGGAAGGACAGGTACATGACATGGAGGGGGGTACAAAGTACCTTGGGATTGGACAAGATCTCCTCATAAAGGAGGTACTTGTCCCCATGTGGGAGAGAGGACAAGTGGGGAATTAAAAATTGCTCAAATATTCTCATGGGGAAGAGGGAAGGAATTTAAAATTCCTTAAATGCATTGGGGGATTAAAAAGTGAATTAAAAATTCACATGGGGAAGGAAGATGACTTGTCAAAAAAGAAAAGCATTTAGGAGGGTTGACCAAGGACACCTGTCATAAAGGACATGGGGAAGAGAAAAGGAATTTAATATTCCTTGGAAGGATAAAAGGAATTAAAAATTCCTTGAGAGATTGATTAGGCTAGTTAGTGAAGGATTAGAGAATGGTTAGGTGGCTAAGAGAGATTAGAGGTCAACTTGCAAAAGTTGGAGGATGTGACACATCCTAATTAAGGATTAGGCATGTGCACATCTCTAATGATGAGATTAGAAGATGGATTAGGATTAGATAAAAATGATGGAGGATGTGACATAAAGAATTAAATAAATGAAATATTTATTTAATTCAATTGATGAAGGAGGATTAAAGAGATAAGGTATTATTGATTAAATACCTTAGGGATTTGGCAGAATTAAAGATATTAATTAAATAATAGCAGTATTACTTAATTAACAAAAATAAGACGAAAGAGGATGAATTTGGATAAATTAAGTGTCCAAATTTAGACATCTACACAAAGCAATGAAGGTGTTATTGATTTCTTTTAGGACTTTTCCTGTGCTTCTGGAATCTTCTATTGCCTCTACCATATCGTTGCCAAGGATGTCCCAACACTTTTGAAAGAAGTCCGCTGAGAATCCATCAAGGCCTGGGGCCTTATCTTGACTGAGTTGAAAGAGGGCCTCCTTGATTTCTTTTTCTAAGAATTTTCTTTGTAACCACATATTTTTTTCAGTCTTGATGATTCTTGAGATCCCATTTATAAGCTTTTGCATATCCTGGAGGGTGGAGCCGCCTGGTTCGTTGAGAAGGGCCTAGAAGTAGTTCACTGTGATCTCCCTGATATGTTCAATCTTATCCACCATCCTACCTTCACTATTCTTGATGCAGGAGATCCTGTTGATTTCCCTCCTACTTTTTGTTGAGTTATGAAAGAATTTGGTGTTCTTGTCGCCACCTTGTAACCAAACTTCCCTTTATTTTTTCCTCCAAAATGTTTCTTCTTTGGCAAGAAGCTCTTTTAGCTTGGCTAGTAGTTCTTTTTCTTTGTGGAAACTATCTAAGTCCATCCCATGCTTAATTACCTCTTCATTTAAGGCTTGTAGGGCTTCCTCTGTGGTCTACTTCTCTTTAAATATGTTCTTGAAATATTCTTTATTCCAGGTCTTTAGCTGTTGTTTGAGAAATTTCAATTTTTCCACAAATCTATACATCTTTGACCCCTCAGGGTTGTGATTGGACCACCAAACCTGTACCAGCTCTAAAAAATGAGGCTCTTGAAACCAGATGTTTTCAAATTTGAAAGGGCAGCGCATAGCGGAGCATTTTCCAACAATGTTTAAAAGCACTGGGAAGTGATCCGAACTGGCTGTAGACAAAATGCTTCCCTCTAGAGAAAAAGGGAAAAAATGCATATCACCTTTGAAGAAGAATTTGTCCAGTTTTTTAGGAATATTGGAGAAACCTTCCCTTTTATTGTTCTAGGTGAATGTCCCATTGTTTGTTCCCACCTCAAACAACAAATTTCCCTCTACCAAGTTTTGAAAATCAATTTTTGATTGTAGTGTTCTCCCAATGCCACCCCTTTTTTTTAGTCGATCTCAATATGGCATTGAAATCTCCACCCAAGATGACAGTTTCCATCACAAAATCTTTGTAGAAGTTTCTCAAATCCACCCATAAAACCCTTTTATGAGCACACGGAATTGGACCATAAACATTGATTAGGATGAAATTTAAATTGGAAACCAAACTTCTTACCCGGCATTCCATCCAGTGTTTGGCCGAGAAGAGCTCCTCCAGACAAACACTTTGTGGGAACCACAAGGTCACCAAACCCGTAGAAGCTCCCTCAACAATCACCCCAATACCATTCCACCCACATAATTTTTATAGAAATTGTCTCTTTCCACCTCGCCTAGTTTAGTTTCCTGAAGCAAACACAAGTCAATCTGAAGGCTAGCTAGTTGATGCCTAATGAGGCATCTTTTGTTAAGGGAATTCAAGCCCCTAACATTCCAAGTTACGATTTTCATGGCTGTTCAGGAAGGGCACCGCCCTTCCCTACTTTGAGCATTTCCTTTATTTTTAATTTCCCACTCACCTCCCCATCCCATTTTAGCTTCTCCTGATTGGGGATCCTGCCATGCCTCTTATTGTCTACACAGTTTGGTGCGATATTGCATGGATCTTTCTGGCTAATTCCCAACTCCCCCAGTGTAGTGGTCCCTTTATCTATTACCCAAGCTGAGGGTGATCCCAAATTCTCCAAACTAGCTTGGCTCTCAACCAACTGATATGGTTCTTCTTCCCATACCCCCTACTCCTCTACATTGTCTAGCGGGATTTCCCCTACCTTAGCGGCCTTAGCAATCTTGAATAGTTCAAGACCAACCTCTATTAGGGAATCCAGGTCGTCCTCTTTCACATTCGGGACCATAGCTTCCAATGCGTTTGTGATCTTGGGTTTCAAAATTTGGCGCGCCAAAGCTTCATTTTGCTCCTTCATAGAAACCACTCTGCCCACCTCTACCTCTGATTCCTTTAACTAATCTCCCTCATTGCCACTAGATCTAGCGCTGATTTCCTTAGGCTCCAATGCAAAACCAGGCCCCGATTCCTCGCTCGGCCCTGCAACATTACTCCCCAATTTCCCTTCTTCCCGCCTTGAGGCGTGTTGAATGGGGGGTGGTATGCAAGGACTTGGATCTGGTGATCTCCAACCAATGGTGTCTAAGAAGTCATTTTTTGATGTTCATATCCAAAATCAAGGGTTGGGTTAAAGTGCCCCAATCCATGAACATCTTGATCTCCCTCAAGAAATAACTGTTTGGTTTGCTTTCAATGCAAATTTGCACATATGTGCTCACCCCATCCTTGTTGACTCTCTCCTCTGCACAAATATATTTTCCTAAGCAATCACCAATATTTTCTAGGATTTCCGCTTTCCAAAACTCCAATGGGAGGTTCAACAGCCTATACCACTCCTGGATCCACTCTAGCTGATGTTTCATTGGGTTGAACCCCAACTCCCATTTGCAAATGTAAATTCCAAATCCATCCATGAGCTAGATACCATTAAAAATTTGATCCCGGATGATGTCTGACAGAAAAATCACTACAAAGAAACCATTCGCCATAACTTGGAATTTCATCTCTGGACCCCAACGGCCTTGCCACCAATGAATTAAACTATCCTAGTTCAATCTTCTCCTGAACCAACGAACAATCAAACCATGATTTTCCATAAAGGAGATGGACGGTTGGAGTAGTTTGGATCTAATCACCAGGGTCGCAATGTTCTCCTTCCTCGCTTGACCATCTTTCGCCTGCCCTTTTGATCCCATTGGGGAGACCCAACGCTATCCATTCTTCCCATTGTGTGTCTTGTTCCCACCAGGAGCCTAGTCGAACCCACAATCACCACAATTCCTCTCATTTTGATCCAGACTTCTGCCATTACTTTTGTACCAAAGCCGCCCATTCCTACCACGCTCCTGTTGAGCATTCCTCCAACCCTTTTTTGAATTTTGGTGCCAACTCTCTTTGGCCACCCTTGCTTGTAACTGATCTTGGGAGACCTCCTTTTCCACCGTTGTTGCCTAGGATTCACCACCACTAACAGGACAGTCTTGCAAAATCCCTCTTCTCCAACCCTCTATATCTTCTTCTCCATCAGGCTTCGCTCCATCCCGCGCCTCTATAGATTTTTGGCCTTCCCCGCTTGCCATCCTCCCTCCAATTTGGATTTACACTATCCCCCAATAGTCAACTAATAATTAAGAATATATTTATATATAAAAATTAATTAAAATCCATATATTAATCTAAAAAAATATAGATAATATGGAATGTTCTCTTTATAATAAACATGTAAAAGAAATCATATTTTTAATCGCATAAGCCTTAATCCTAGTTAAGAGAATATATAGTAAAGCAATAAGAGAATTTATAGAAAGAAAATAAAATAAAAATACTGACTTTTAAGAAAATTTTAAATCAACAACATGATAATAAATAACGTTTAAATCATTATTGTGCATGTAATAAGGTAAGGCTTGGGAAATAATAATGAGTTAAATATGTTTCTGCATCAGATTTTAATGTTTCAACATATTAATAGTTTCCCTTTAAATTTGAACAAATGAGAAAAGAAACAAATTGCATTTTATATCTTCAAATGGGATTGAATTTGATCTAATTAGAGGAGGAGAAATATATTTTAAAAAGTTATATTTAGTTATAGAATTAGTTTTTGGTTAGTGATTTGTTAGTCTTGAACTCTCTAATCTAATTATAATGGGGCAACTAATTAAAAGTGAAAATTTAATTTAAGGATTAAAGAAATAAGAATGAAATTTTAGTTGGGGTTATCTCTCCAATCTAATTAATGCTTAAATACTTTAAAAAGAAGTTGCAAAGGATTTAAATAATGAAATGAAAGTTTCAATTTTTTTGTAAGAAGAATATAGCTTCCTAAGTTTCGTGGGTTCTTGATTAATGTTTTTTTTTCTCTAGTGGTTTAATGGAAGAAAATATCTATATATCAATAACCATGATTTCATTTTTAAACTCCTTCAATGACACTTAAATTACCTTCAATTAGTGACTTATTATGCATTAGTAAGCAATGGGTTGAGTTATCCAATCTTCAATACTATTATATAGAGCTAAGGTGAAGACTTATTGTCATGAATTTTCTTTTCAAGTTTTTATATATACATATATTTATATAGATGTTAGTGTGTAATATTTATTTCTGAATTTAGTATGTTATTTAATATTTCAAAATTTGAGAGATTGATTACTTGTATGGAATATAAATGCCTAATTATTCATTGAATTGAATGGTACAAGTGTTGAGTAATCAAATTGATAATGTTTAGTCAAGGGTTAGGCCTTAGTTTTCTTTTAATTATTAGTAAGGGAACTTTATCCATAAAGATTTGTTGCATATATTAGTATTATTGACATTTATTATGAAGTGTTAAAATATGGAGTAATGAATACCTTGTTTGCTATTGATATTATTGTTGTGATTTCCAATCACAATACTATCGTTGTTGGAGAAAGATATAGTCAATATGAATTAATTAAATTTAGCGTTTTGAGTAATGTCATTGCTGAGTTGGTTCATGTCAAATAAATTAGTAGTTGAGTAATTTTGGTTTCAATTATAAATGGAATAGTAAATGGTAAATGATAAAACTAATAAATGAGTAAGGTTATTAGTAGATATACTAATTATTTTCATGGATAATGATGCTAATCTTATTGGAAGTGAATTTAGATTTGGTATTATATATATATCACTAACGATAAGGTTAAGAGTGAAGTTGGTAATGTTATCTTTAGTAAAATGAATAGGATAATATTAATTATCTAGATATTATGAGCATTATAATCTTTAGAATGGATATTTAATGGGGGTGGTAGACTAATATTGAGTGTTGAAGATAGTATTATTATAATGTTATTGGATGTAAATATAAAAGGGGATTTTAAGAATAAAGGTAAATATAATACTGATGTGAATGTTTCTAGAATAATGATGTCAAATCAAAATTGGTAATGTCATCTTTAGTAATAAAAGGAGGGATGCCATTAAATATAAATATTAATAGAAGTATTAACATTAGGTTGGGTATTTCAAAAGGGTGGTATTAAGAGGTATAATATTAACGTTGAGTATCAAAGATAATATTATTATAATCTTTACTTGTTTAAAAAATAATAGTGTCAATGTTAGTTATGTTGGAGAATATGAACAATAATGTAAATGTTATCAAAGTCATTATCATTAGGGATGTTTAATACTAGCCTTGTCATTTGTATGTTACCATGTTTGTGTGGTTGGAAATCATTAGTGTTTATGCATTTTCTCAAAAAAAAATTGATAGTTGTGTATTTGTTTAGATATGAGGATTTTGGGGCATGACACCAAAGAAAACTCTTAGTTGAGACAAGTTTGTAGGAAGTGGCCAGTCTAGAATGGTTGGATCTTTTTTTGATCAACCTAGACTCCTTTAGCACTTATGACATGTCCCAAAATACAATATCTTTGTTGATCCAAACTCACATTTGGACATCTTTTCAAAGAGAGACTATTGTTCTAGAATTCCCAAGACTATATCCAAATGCTTCAAATGTTATTCCCATGTTTTTCTATAGATTAGAATATCATCAAAGAAATCCAACACAAAATTCCTCAAGTGCTTACCAAAAACATGATTCATGCATGATTGAGAAGTTGCCAAAGCATTAGTGAGACCAAAGGGCATAACCAGGAACTCAAAATTCCCATAGTGACACCAAAAAGTAGCCTTTTGTACATCTTCCCTCATGTAGATCTGGTGGTATCTGGACCTCAAATCAATCTTTGATAAGTACACCACACCATGAAACTCATCAATAAATTCATCTATTCACATTGTGGGGTGTCGATTCTTAATGGTCTTCTTGTTTAATGCTCAGGAGTCTATGCACATCCACAAAGTGCCATCCTTCTTCTTTACCAACACCATCGAAGATACGAAAGGGCTAGAGCTTGGTCTAAAGTATCCCATATCCAACAACTCCTTTATTTCTTTTTTTAATCTCCTCCTTATACATTCGAGGATGATAGTAAGGAGTGGTCATAACCAGCTTTGATCCCGGTTCAAGTTCTATGATATGGCGGAAACCTTTATCTAGTGGCAACCTGATAGGTATGTCACTAAAAACCAAACTATGCTTATCCAAAATATTTTATATATCAATATCAATTTGACCATTCTTACCTTCAAAAGACTCTTTTTAAATCACCAAACAACTAGCAGTCCAAGCAACTTGGATCTTCTGAAATATCCTCTCCATTCTTCTAGTTGATACTACTTGTGGACCTCCATTAGCCATTCCCTTTAGAACCACATCCTTCACATTAGATTTGAACTTGAGTTCCATCATTTGGTAGTTCATAGTATACTCACCCAATGAATGTAGCCATTACACACCCAAAATTACATCAATTTCACCTAAACCAATAACATAGAAGTCATCACAAACCTTATGATCTCCAAATGTTATGTCCAACTTTCAAACTTTCTCCTTGTAGGGTAAGTTATACCGATCCACCACCATGATAGTGAAGCCTTCAAAGTATTATGTGTTTAGTCTTTTCCTCTTCACAATTCCTTCATCAGTAAAGTTATGGGTAGTAATATTATCAATCAAAATAGACACCCTTTATCTAGCAAGGACTCCTTGAACTTTGAAAGAATGGTACCTATGTGTGCCAAATAGTGATCTGCCAAAGTACTGCCATTTTCTTTATTCTTATCTTTTTCCTTTGGAGGGTGTCTTCCAGATCATGAAATTCATTAGACTCATCTATTTCTAACTCTTTGTCAAAAATGACTTCTATATAGTGAACTTTCCCCTTTCCAAGACATTTGTGTCCTGAAACCCATGACTCTCTGTAAGAGAAACAAAGTTTCTTCCTTCTAAGCTCATTCTTGGTTTCATAATATGTCCCCTTAGGTACGCTAGGGGGTAGGTTTCTAATTATTCCAAGGCTTCTTTTGAAAAAATCATTTTTGCTTATTCCATATGGATGGTTTTGATCTTTGTTGGGGAACAAAATTATCTAGATCAAAAGTTTTTCATATAGTCTCCTAAAGTGTTGGGGGTGGAATTCCTTCACCAAGCCCCTGAGTTGCTTTTCCAAGCCTTCAATGAATAGGACTATGAGTCTCTTCTCTGAGATGTTGATTACCATGACTAATAGCCTTTGGAACTCTACAACATATTCTTCCATAGTTCCCTTTTGTTTGAGGTGAGCTAATTCTCTAAAATGTTCTTTTGGATCTCTCCTACCAAATCTATTAACTAGTCTACTACAAAACTCATCATAAGATTTAATCAATTTATGGCCTTGATTGATCAGACCATGGTACCACCAATCATGAGCAATTCCTTCCAAATTTAGGGTGGTAAGTTTTATGTAATCTTCATCAGACATCGATTTGAGAGCCAAGTATGTATCAAGTTTTTGCATCCATGCCCTAGTAGTGTTCTTCTCATACCCATCAAAGGGTGAAATAGATAGCTTCCCCAATGAGTGCTCCAAATATTTTGGCTTAAGTGGTGAATGGTAAGTTCCTTTCTTATTTTTCTTCATTTCCATAAAATCTCTCAAAGATAAGATCTCCTTGATTGAAGGGTCCAAAGCCCTATACTCTTTATAAGCTCTTCAGAAGTCATCTTAGAGGGTAGTTTCTTTCCCTGGAACTTCTTCTACTCTCTGAATGAATTTAGGCTTGAGAGGCCTATTACTAAAGTCAGTTCCAGAGCTTTGTGTAGCAACCATCTTCTCCTTCCCTTTCTCATGCCACTAGTTTCACTAGAGTAGTGCCAACTCCATTAATACTATCATTCTCCTTCCTAGAATTATTCTGCATCCATGGAACATTTGGCCAAACATGTTAGAAAGATGATTTTCCCTTGTATCATTTCCTCAAATATTTCTTTCACTTCATCATCCATGATTTCTTCTTGTCCTAGTTTCTTCAATTCTCTCCTTCAAAGCCTAATCCCCCTTTCACTTGGAAACAATAATAATTAGAAACCCTATAGGCTAGCAGAATCATGCTCTGATGCCACTGTAATGTCCCTAACATATAATTTCAACATAAAGACTGATTTGTAGATTGAATTCAATGAGCAACAACATATGAACACATAGATCTCTTTGGTAAATGATAACTTTAGGATATCATACATATATGATATACTAATTACAACTCATTAAGATTGATCCATAATGATATACAATGTTGCTATAGATCAGCAAAATACTACTAAATTTCTTATAGTTTATTTGAAGATTAGATGTAATCTCTAAATGAGAATTCCCTCGGGAACCAAAGGGGTTTCATCCTCTGATCCTAGTGATCACTAGGTTTTCATCCAAATGACCACAAACTCCTATGGGTTTTCATCCATAAAAGGGTTTAGAACACAAGGGGTCCAAAATGTAGAAATTTAATATAGTAATTATATCCCATTACATGAATTGAATCCCTAAACTTGTATGCTAACAATTTCCCTTAAGGAATAGGTCGACCTTGAGCCAAAATGGTGTCAAAGCCCAAAATTTGAATTTTCACATGCTACACTAGGTTGGCCTTAAGGCCAAGGTAGATACTTTTGGATTTAACATGGCATCCTTATAACCTATCCACATGCTTCCCTAGCCCCTTCCTCTTTCTTGTAACTTCACAATCAATGTCACATGATCTAGAGGTGTCTCATCCATTATGCCTGCTAAAGAAGGTGTCATTTTCCTAGCACAATTACCTTCTGATAACAATATATTTCCAGTATTTGATCAATTTCCCTTAATATTTGGATGATATGTGCAGGTGTCATCATGGATGTCATGTTCCAAACCATAAGCCAAAATGTGCTCCTATGGAGGAATGTAGTAGGATTCATGGAAGCAATTTTTCTCTAGTATAATGAGCCTAGATTGGCGATCTTTTGATGGTGATATCTTCTTGGTATATGCACCTTTTTCTTTAGCTCTAGATATGATGTGTGGGAATTACTATAGATGCTAAGTTCCAAACTACAAGCTGAGAGGTTGTCTTGTGTTGGGATGTGATAGGATTCTTGAATTCCATTATGCAAATGTCTTTCTTGAAAAAGAGACATTTTATGTATAATATTTTTTATACAATAAACTCAAATTGTTGCAATTACTTAAAATAAAATGTGAACATAGGAATGGATTAATTATAAATATTAAATAAAAACCCAAACTAAACTATTTGTTTTTCTAAATGAAATAGAAGAGAGAAAATAAATTTCCTTAAAATTATTTTTGAATATTCCATAACAACAAAAGAGAACTTTCCCAAGTAGGAATTAATGTTTCCTTAATCCAAATCTAACTCTGTATAAGGAAAACTTTACAAGGCATTGATTTTTACATAACCAAATCATTGCTTTACAAACCCTAGCAACCTCTATTGAGTAGCATCTAGCCTTATAGATAATCCAATATAATAATTAACCTTTCACACTCTCAAATATTTAGATTCACTACAATCTACAAATTTCAAACTCAATTGCATCCCCTCATTTTGGTTTTGACATTCTCTCAATTTTTTTGACATGTCTCATTAACAATTTCCTTTCCTTGCTAGCAAGCACCCAACTTCTATGTTTTCTCAATAATCTCCCTTTATTTTCCCTATTGTTACCACACATTAAAAATATGCCTACATGGTTTTATCCTAAGGCTCATGCTCTCATATTAGGTAGCTAAATGATTTTCTAGTTTTGATATAGAACCCTCCAACAAAAAATATGACCACATTGTTGTCTAGTGTTAGCGTAAATATTGTCTTTACATATCTAGTTAGGATATCACCTTTCTAGTATTGACCTATTCACACTTAGGTTAAGTTTACTTAGGTTATTTCATACTTTTGTCTCACTTCATATTGTTGAGACATGTGTCCTCATCACTTGAGACAACTATTGCATGCATACTTTCCACTTGCTCACACACTTGTCAAGTGAGCTCACAAGTGTTGTACCTTTAGCTATTCATTCCTACCTTCCTACCTCCTCTACCTTTCCTATATAAGCAAGGCTCTCATTGTATTTTATACACCATTTTTTGTAGCTTCTTTTGGAGAACTTATTAATGAAATTTTGTCACATTGACATCTGCATCTCTTGGAATCATTGGTTTTCTTTTATGAATTTACAATTTGTAGCTTAGAATCTCTATTAAAAAAATCCTAGTTATTCATCTATTTTTTAGATTTCTAACATGGTATCAAAGTAGTTTTCAGAGATTTCATCTAGGTCTTTGCACATATTTGTGTTGTTTTTTATTCCCAAGGGGAGAAATAATTTTTAGTGTTCATGGATCAACTTTAGTATCCAATTTCAATCACGTGCTAGCACTACAGGAATCATCTTGAGGGGAGGTTGCATGGTTTCTCTTCTCATCTCAATTTTGGGAGGGAGCATTTATTTGTATGGAGTTCTTTCCTTCTCACATTTTTGGGGGTTCACATAGACCTTCTCTATTTTCTCTCATATGGCGGGAGCATTATTATACTTTGTAAAGAATCAATGAGTTCTTCCTTCTATCACTTATCTTCTTCACTGGTACATTTCACAACATTTACATCATTTTTATTTTGGAGAGGATTTTTGTTCACATTAGGTTTTCTCCTTTACTTCACTTTATGAAAAAAGTTTACATGAATGCCTAACATGTCCTAGTAGTCAGGACTCATCATCATTGATATACTAGTCCATAAGTTGCACTTAAGGGGGGTATTAGTGTAAATAGTGTCTTTACATATCTAGTTAGGATATCACCTCTCTAGGATTGACCTATTCACACTTAGCTTAAGCTTACTTAGGCTATTTCATACTTTTGTCTCACTTCATATGGTTGAGGCATGTGTTCTCATCATTTGAGATGCTTTTTGCATGCATACTTGCCACATGCTCACACACTTGTCAAGTGAGCTCAAAAGTGTTTCACCTTTGGAGGGATAGTTAGTCATTCAGTCCTACCTTCTTACCTCCTATACCTTGCCTATATAAGCAAGGATCTCATTGTTTTGGAGAACTTCTTAATGATAATTTTCCATATTGACATTTGCATCTCTTGGAAGTATTAGTTTTATTTTATGCATTTATAATTTGTAGCTTAGAATCTCTCTTAAAAGGTTCCTGATTATTCATCTATTTTCATATTTCTAACATCTAGTACTCCCCTTCAAAGAATATTGGAGTGCAATATGTATTAGGGCTTCAAGCAATGTGTATCACCCAAATAAAAACTTTTATCCATAAACTATTGTTGGAAATGATTTTCCTTTTCAATATGCAATTATATATAGAGAGAGATCATACCATAGCAATGGATCTATTTATCATGTAGGTTATATATAATTTAATTAAAGTGTAAACTTGCCATAGTTGCTAGGAAGTGTTAATTGAAATACATTATTACCATAATGTTAGTCATTTAATAGTAATCATTAATGAATATGTATTGAGGGTAATGTATTCTTGAGGATTTTTTATGATTACTAGCCACACATCACTACTAGATATCTAGAATCAATCCAATTATACCATCATGAATAGTGTTAAGGACCATGTTTACTTGCAAGATACTTACATTTGACCAAACCAAAAACCTAGACTTGGCATGCACTTAAGGGTGTGGGGTTACTTACACATTATAACCTCTAAAGGATAGGACTTCAAAGTCCACATCACCTTGCACCTTAGTACCTATATGATTGAAAATAATTCATCTCACAAATTTCAACAGATAAATGTGTTCAATTTTAACAATATAAAATAATAATCAACATGAAAATCCTACAATCCATGTAAATTAAAATAATCCAAATTTGTCAACAACTATTACCTTAATTATTTACATATAGAAGAGAAAAATAGAAAATCATAGTTGGCAAGTCCCCATCCTACTACAAATTACATCAAGAATAAGGGCATCTTAGAAGTTAGTTTTATGGGGATATTACACATTAGAAGAATGAGCATCATAAACCACATCATCATTAAAAAAAGAGTCACCAAATTCATCATGAAAAGATAAAAGGACTATTAGTGTTATCATTAACTATCATACCACCAATAAACCATACATTAAAAGATAGAGAAGAATGATTGCCATAAACTATATGGGGGATAACAACCACGTATGAAGGTGAACTCAAACTACATATATCATGTTTAGGCACATCATTAGGCTCTTCAAGGAAGGATAGATCAAAAGTGTAAAAGGGAATTTAAACTATGCTAAATATTTGATTACATTAATGTGAGTTGGGTTATAGAATGAGGAAAATTGGATATAACAAAAAATACAAAAATAGAAGAAAAAAATATTGTGTCCCACTTTTGGCCAAAGTGGGACATTGAAATCAACATTTATAACTAAATCTTCACAATCTGACACCTATAGTAGCGAAACAATTAAGAATTCAAATATGATGTGAACTATTAATTTGTGAGATTTTGTGTATATTCTAAATATTTAAAAGAAAAAAATAGAAATAAATTATGATTTTCTTATACGTAAATTTTAATAACTTATTTTTTATAGTAAACAACATTTTAAAAAAGTGGTGTTTATGTCATAACGCGTGACTTTTTTATAGAAAGGATAAAATTCTAATTTTTAAAATATAGATTTGTAACACCAATATCTAGTGCATGGGTATTTTTCATAATTTTTTGTTGCATTTTTTTAATTAATTGTTGAAGTTGAAGTAATTATAATTTGGGCATAGTTGTGTGTCATATCACATAAATTTTCTTGTGTGCATTTGAATTAACTTCTTTGGTTGAAATGAGGACATCAATGTCTAGGGAACATATATTTTTTAGAATTTTTTTCTCTATATTCCTATTTTTCCACATGTGTGAAAAAAAAACCTTGATGTTCGGTGAAAACCCCACATTCACAAGAAACAAAAAATAAATATAATAATCAAATTAAATGTATTCAAAATTATACTTTTTGGAAAGCTTATAATAAGGGCTACATACTTAGAAAACATAATTTCTAAATGAATTCATTTGATCTCCCAAAAGGTAAAGCAATAGTAGTTTTTGTTAGCATTTTGATAGGTGCAGAGGAGACTCCATTGTAGGTATGATTTAAGACTAGAGGGGTTCTATCCAAGGGGGTTTGATCTAACCCTCTTCAATTAACATCCTTTAAATGGAACCTCTCAAGGCTTAAATCATTATATTTTCTAAAAAATATGTGATTTCAAGCAAAAATCAAGATGTCCCAAAAGTGGGACACACTATTGTGGTAGCACCCTAGAAAAAAAAAATGAAATGATAAAGAACTTGGAAATCATCCTAGGAAGCTCATTAACCTAGACATTAGTGCAGCATACTATCACCTTTTTTCTACATTGCCATTTTTAGTGTGCATTGTCATCCAAGATGCATGTAGTAGTCCAACTCTCACATTATAATCCCAAGATAATGGAAAACTCCAATTTATTGTCATAATTCATACATCGTTCCACATAGGAGTATAAAGAAAGAAACAATAGAGTACTAGATATACCAAAAATGTATACAAATAAGTAAATCATTATAAAATAATGATTTTAAAAAAATATTGAAGTGACAATAGAAAGAGAGAAGGAACACAAAGCTTCCATGCGATTGGAGTCCTTTGAGTACCTACAAGTTGAGAAGGGGAGAAAATGTTTGGTTATATAAGATATTTCCTTCAATTCAAGCCCCTACTTTGGTCTTTTGACCTCCATTGTGTTGGAAGCTTGAGTTGTTTGTGAGTTATTTGGGTGTTGTCATTGATGTCAACCCCTTGTATGAAGAGAATGTTGGAATGTTGTTGGTGTTGATGATGTCAACCCTTAGTTTTTGGAAGCTTGGAGTTGGTATTGATGTCAACACAGTGTTGGTGTTGTCATTGATGTCTTACTTTAGTCTAGTTGCAAAAATTGTGTATGGTGAGATAATTGGATGTGCTACAGTTGATGAGAGGTATTGCAGTTGTTGCAGATGTGTTGCAAAGATGTTAGTAGTGTTGTTGAAGGTGCAGTTGGTTCACTTGGTTTCCAAGTGCTTTTGAGAAAATTTCAATAAAAGAGAGTTCAGTGTGACATAGTGGTGTTCAATGTTCTGCTTTGCATTTCTTCATGGTTGAAGATATATTTGCATGGTTTGGATATGATGATTAGAGGTGTTCAAAAATTTTATATCCAAAGTTTCAAGTTCTAGATCATACTACAGTGGAAGATGGGTTTGACAGTATGGTTGTCTAGTGAAACATAGTGTTTTGGAGAAATGAGATTGCTCCACATTTTTCTATAGTGAAGGTTTTTGTCTTGCGGATCTAGGAATAAGCTTGTATTATTTGTATCTACCTTCACTTGAAGTTTCAGGTATTGTGGTGTTCTGCAAGGTTGTTTGGTGTGTTGGATGTATGTGCCAGTGTGTCTAGTTGTACAGAATAAAAGTGTTTTTAAGTTTCGGGTGGTTGCAGTAGTAGTGGTGAATATTTTGATGATGTGGAATTTTCTGAGATGTTTTAAAATGTTTTTGTGCAGCCCACAAGATGTTTCTAGACCTGGAGAGGCGTGCTTATGGTCACATGTTAGTGTTAGTGTAGGTTTGCCCGACTTGGCATGCTAGCAGTAATTGCAGTGGATGATTGTTGTTTGTGGAAGTGTTGAGAAGCATGTTGGTGTAGATTTGGGTCCCAGTTAGGTTGTGGCATGATTTTCCTTCACTTCTTTATATTGTGGAAGTGTTTGGTGTCGACCTATTTGATGTTGCACGGTTGAGTTGCATACGTTTCCTTAAGGCTGACCTAATTGAGATTATTCTAGGTTGTGGTTGGTATAGATACAAGGCAAGTTGTTGTGTGGATTAATCAAAGAAGGTGTGTGATGAAAAATATATGAAATTGATCAAGTGTGGTGATTTGAGTGTAAGCTTTAATGCCTATGACTTCCAGATGCAGTGAGCAAAAGGTACATCTAGATTTTAGTTTGTTGAATGAGTTGTGTGTGCTTCAATGGAATTGTACCTTCGGCATAAGAGAGATGCATTGTTAGCAATCCAAATTGGCAGTGAGCCACCCCTTCTTTTATCTTATTTCTTCTAGACAGTGAGTCCTTTGATAGTGAGCCCTTCTTTCTTTTAGGTTGTGAGCCCTCCAACAGTGAGCCTATTGTATTCAGTGTTGCTATTACTTTATATTGTGAGCTAATCCTCACTGTGGTTTTTCCCTTCTTGGTTTTTCCACATAAATTTGGTGTTCCTATGTGTTTGCATTAATGGTTCTCATGTTTACATTATGTTAATGCATAATAAGGGTTTGATGATTGATAAGGGGTTAAGGGCTAATGAAAATTTGAATGTTAATGAGGTTTTTGATGTTTGAATGTACAATTGATTCACCCCCCCTCTCAATTTTCATGTGCATCTAACAAATTGGTAGCTGATGAAATGAGGAGAGATTTAGAGAGTGTGTGCACTTAGCCTACATGTGTCTAGAGCTAAGAACAATAGTGATGAAGAAAACTTATTATTAAAACCTAGGTTGGGGATCAATACTTCAATGTGTATAGATGGTTGAGAGTTAGTGATGGTCATCAAAGAGATATTCCAAGAGAAATAGAGAGGAAAATAATAAAGAAGTAGATGCAACACTATCGAAATAAGAATGAAAACATATAGCAAGCTTGTTAGAATGTACCAATGAGAGGGAGAAGATATGGATGAGCATTTGAGGATATCAATGCAAGTGCAATAGCATCTACCCACATCAATCTTCAACAATAGAGGTGAAACCAAAAAATTGTAGCCAAGAGGAAGAGAGTTGCATGTGTGTAGTGTTGAGATTCAAAATTATTTTCCCAAAAGGTTAATGAGGAAGTTGAAAATTCACACTCATATGTAGGAGAAATTTTCTCGATAAATGAACATTATAGCAAGCAAGAGTAGGTATCTAGGTGGGAAGTCAACTATTTGAATTTTAAAAACTTGTGGGATGCCAGTGCATCATTTGTACATTCACATGTCATGCTATTATCATAAAGAAAATGTTCAAAAATTAACAAATTAGCGAAGAGGCTAGGGTTGGAAGAGAGCTATCATGAGATGCATGAAGAATAATGTGTCATCATCACATGGATTAGTATCATCAAAGGTGTAACAATGATATGTAAAGAATATACAATATCATGTGTATCCATCGCACAAGGTGTATCATAAAGTAAAACCTCACTAGGTACATGTGCATCACTATCACAAGCTCCATAGGACACAAAGGATCAATATGAAACTCATGGACAAGTGATGTTAGTGTGTCTAAAAGAAAGGGATAACTAGTAATCAACTTTATAGAGGAAGAAAAATTAAGTACATGATAAAATAATACCTCCACAAGAAATATATCCTCATCCATAGCATAGAAAGTTATGAATGATTCAAGGATGGAAGATCTAAAGCCACAAAAAATATGAACACATCAAAGTTAGAAATGTATGCATGTAAATTAGCTAAAGAAAATGACCTTAGGATCCATGATGATGAAATATCCAAGAGTGCGTTAGTGAGGTCAAATAGACATATCTTTATAGATGCTCAACCCCTAATCAAGATATAATGAAGACAAGGGTAGATCCAAACCCTGCCAAATCTTATATGATTATGTGCGATAAAAAATAGATCTAAAACCCCTAATAAAAGGGCAACCCCTAAGGGAAAACCCTCAGCTACATAGAGATATTTAGTTCACCAAAAATTTGAATGGTTAAAATTTCTCATAAATAAAATATAAGTTAATTAAAAATGCATACAAACAAACACAATTTAATTTGGATTAAAGAGTTGGGACTAATCATGACAAGTCATATAAATTAAATGTAGAAATAAATAAAGAAAATTAAATAAATGGGTACTTAGCTATAATTTTGATGTAGAAGGTTGTCTAAGTGTCAATGAACACATTTGCCAAGGCTCGCAATTTGTATCCCCTATTGCTATCCTTTGATTGTGTATAACTCACAAGAATGACTTGGCAATTGGCAAGCCATTGAATTTCACTTGCCTTGATTTCTAAGGTCTAACAATGTGCAAGGACCACTAGTGTTTACAAACACCTATAGAGAATTTTCTAAACTATAAGATTCATGTTCTCAATTAGAGCCCTAGTGGACTGACTTCACAACTTTGAAAAAAAGAACAAAGACAATAAACAATAATGCAATATACCAAGGACAATGTGCTCTAATAGTTCGACTATGATACACTCATAAATGCTTTGTCAAACAAACCCTAGGATGCTCCTTTTGATAACTCCTGGATGATTTTCAAATGAGAATGAATGTTTTAAAATACAACAACCAAGCCCACAAATCAACAAAGTATGTGTTGCGTCAACTCACAATAGCTAGTGAATTGGTTAGAAAGGTGGGAATTTATTTTTTACATTTTAAAAGTCATCACATCTAATCCAAAAAGTTTTTAAATTCAAAAGTAAACTATTTCCTTTCCAATGACTTCACGAGCCATTGTGAGTTGATCTAATCCCAAAAAAAAAATTAGAAGTTAAATTCTTGCCTTGTCAACCACTTCACTAGCCATTGTGGATGAAGAACACATTTTGTTGATTTGTGGACTTAGTTGTTATATTTAAATGCATTCACTCACTCATTTGAAAATCATCTAGCAATTATCAAAAGGAGCATGCTAGTGTTTGATTGATAAAGAATGTATCAAAGAAAAAATATTAGAGCATTTACTAGAGCACATTGTTTGAGGTTTGTTGCACACTTGCTAGTTATCTTTAATTTTTTGCTTAGAGTCACAAAGTCAATCTGCTCAAGGTTGAATATGGAGAACATGACCCTCACAATTTATTAGATTCTCCAAAAATATTTCTAAAGACTATCAAGACATTAGAAATCAAGGCAAGCAAAGTTCAACAATTTGCTAATTGTCAAATCATTCTTTCAAGTTACATGAACACTTCTTCTATATAAAATCAGGCTTGCACTTGTAAGTTTGATCACTGACAATTCACAACCAAATTTCTACAACTTTGACAACAAATTAAAATTGAGAACCTTGACAAATGAATTCATGACACTTAACATAGAGTCCCATGGAGGAAGTTTCCTAAAAAAATTAGTGGGTGTTGCTCAAATTTTTAGGATTATTTTAAAAATGGGTGGTCCCATGAATTTGGTAGCATAGTTTAAGCTTAAAAGTTTAAGCTCTTATATTTATGAAAGTCAGTGGTTTCATGAATTTTATTATTTTGCATATTCAATTCAGCAACGTAAATAAATATAAAATAATTAAAAAAATATTGGTGAGAATTTTAAAACTTCATATGATTGAAAAGTGGCAAAAAAGAGCCTACGCTGGTGGGGCAATTTCTAGCCCACCCCTTTTGCACCAGCTTAATCTGTAACATTTTATTTTTTATTTAATTTATTTAATTTTCTTTATTTATTTCTGCACTTAATTTCTATAATTTTCTATAATAAATCCAAACTATTTAATTTAAGCTACTTTTGTGTGTGTGTGTATATATATAAATATATATCAGAAAGCAAATCAGATCCAAGGCAATAAATATGAAGATCACGAATGAACCTATGTAAATCAGTGATGACATGGGCTGGAATATGTGATTGAATTAAGTATTGCATTTAAGGCACCCTTTTAAAGCAACCCCAAAACAAAAGGGGGAAAAGGGAATGGATATGCACCGTTACAGGAACACAGTAGTTAGGAGAGACTAAACGTCAGCAAGACTGACAAAAAATGTGCTAGATATTTCCATGATAGCTTGAGCCAATAAATATCTTTTACTGCAAAGTGCAAAAGTGCATTCCTCAGAAGACTAATTACAATTATCTTCAATACATTCCTTTGAAACTAATATTTTATCCTAATTTAAATCATTCGCGTGCAATCGAATCTTTGCTTAGTTTTGTGAGCAGATGCTCTAATAAAGCAATCAAACCCACTTTTTCCGTGCTAGAATAAATTTCTTTGATTAAATGCAATCGGTTGCAGGATATCTCAGATGTTCCATAAGATGCTTATCCAACTGGTAGTGTTGGCCCACATAACTTACTTGGTCAACATACCAAGCAATAATTGAGAATCGGCACGGATCCTTTTCATTTAAAAATAAGATATCACGTTTAGCATTTTGGATGGACCCCCCGTACACACATGGGAACAATAAATGAGACATAGGGTTGGTGAAGTTCTTTTCAAGGATCCATGATTTCTTTTCAATGATGCAATCTGGAGGGAATGGATAAAGTTGACCTGCACTTCTTACAAAATATAATAATGATACTTCAGTTTAAAGGAAATTGTACCGACCCAGCGACACAAGAAACAAAACGAAGCGGCTTAACGAACAACCGTTCTTTCTCCTATTTACAGCAATTAAGAATATAGGAGGACCATTATTTCTTTGCAGAACTGTGCTATCTAGAGAGAATGTATGGTATTCACCTGACTTCTTACACGATGATAATGATATTTCACTTCTACGGAGATGTTAACAACCTACAGGATAGAGATAGGGGCAAAAAAGACGATGACGAGGAAGCTCATGAGGATGTTGATGGTCCGAGCTTGTTTCTAGAGTTTAATGCCATGCTTCAAGACCTGGAGAACTCCACCCCTACTAAAGAACAAAACGAAGAAAGACAATGACGAGGAAGCTCATGAGTATGTTGATGGTCTGAACTTGTTTCTAGAGTTTAATGCCATGCTTCAAGACCTGGAGGACTCCACTCCTACTAAAGAACAAAACGAAGACAAATACCTCAAGTGTGACAAGATTTTCCAGGATTTAATGGCACTATCGACTAGGGTGGAAAACTTGGAGAGGAAACTTAATGTCTCTCTTGCTTTCCCTTAAAAGTCATTCATCACTCAGCTATCACTCTTGGAACCATCCTATAGGAAGAGATAAAGAAGCACGAGAAGACTATTGAAGTCAGTACTAGCTACTAGAAGCAAGATGTTTTTAAATTTCTTATGGAAGATTGGAAAAATCTTCCTAAGTAGGATATTCTTCTTTGTTGTTTGTTTTAATTTTCAAAAAATTGCTCTACATAAGACGTTAGTTTGTTGTCATTGGCCAATTTTATGGCCTTTGACCCGTTTCCATTTTGTTTAACTCTTTGCCCTAGGGGCCTTTTGTGTATGGGTACAACGCCTTGTAAATGTTGCTTACTTTATCAAAAACAACCCACAAGATAGAGGAAGCAAAGCAAGGTGGCTTAAGGAGCAAATATTCTCTCTTAGATGAAAGATGTACGGAAACAAGATATACTTTCAGTATAGAAAATTTGTACCCTCATTTTATTTTATATAAATATACTACCAATACCTTTCCCCTCAAGTTGGATACATCAAATGTGCATCTTGAAATTACTTCTACCACTAAAACAACATATTGTACTATATCAATTTGCACTTTGGCATTTCGAGCGATCCAACAATCCTGTAGACTATGAAAATTTCAAAGATGTAGTGAAAAAAGATATCGTTTCATTATATTGAAACTTGCACTGTCACGTCTTCTTTCACAAAATATACTCTCAATACCTTTCCCCTCAAGCTGGATATACTTAATGTGAATCTTGAAATTGCTTCTATGACTTAAAAAACACCATATCATATCAATGTGCACCTTGGCATTTCAAAGGATCCAACAATATCATAGACTATGAAAATCTTGTCTACACCATTTACATATGTTAAAATGCCGATGATGAATGCTTGTTTATCTGCTTCTTACTATTTTCCCAAGATAGTCGAGGACTTTGACTGTATTATTATGTGTTACAAATCTCAGACTCAACAAGCTGACTTTTTACTCATACACGGACTCGACGCCCAAACTCAATCCACATTCGGAAAAGACTCAGCAAATTGATTCAAAAACTCAAGAAATTCAGAGATTTTTAAAAATTTAGAACTTGTTTCGTGCACCCTTTAATAAATAAAGCTTAAAGACACAATAATCTCGTCAAATAGATACTACTATGATCACATACACAAATATATAGTGATCACATAAATATAAACACAAATTTTAGCTTAAGGAAATAATTCAAATAATACAATTAGATATATATAAATAGTCAAATGTATACAAAACTCATGGAATATGAAACCCATGGCATCAAAACGTCCAAACAAATATCAAAACAAAAGCTAGAAGTCTGACTATATGACACAGAGAACCTTGTATCACTCGACCAGTCAACCCTCCTGTGTGGGTGTCTAAAATAGGTCCTAGATAATAATACAGCCATAATATATGTCTCTCTCAAATTCAATGACATCCACACCAACATCCAAGGGGTCTCCCAATGCTCTATCCTCCTCCATTGCCATGGCTATTACCTCTACCGAGTTTAAGTGTTTTTTTTGGCTTTTACACCCAGCTGTGACGACTGAGTCTTGCCAACGAGACTCACCGGGTTTATCGAGTCTTGCAAACTCACAGCGGACCGAAATCTGGAGTCCCCAAGACTTGTTTACCTTGGCTTGCCCCGAAACTCACCAAGTCTAGATGAGTCCAAGCAGGTAATGTAACATTGGTTATTACCAGCATCATCTGCGTAGACCATACTAATGATAATATACATTGAAGGAAAGTGGGATAGACCTAGTCATGTGACCGATGAAAGACTACTTCCACCGAACTACAATGCCCTTGTTTGCTTAGAATCTGAAAAAATTGATCATTCCATAGGAACCATGAAGCTGCTCATATATTTCGAAAGCTTTTCTTCAAATCAGGCTGAAACAATTGTCAAATATAACTGGCTCGCCTATGGGGGCCACATCCTGAAAATGAAGATGGAAAAGAGTTTTGTTTGAAGGAGCACTTAAAAAATTTGTCTGGCATTATCTTGGAAAACAAGATGCCTATTGACAGGGACTCTGCGGGTCTGGAAGCAGCAAAATGTGATGTCAGCTTTTGATGCAAATAAACAGGCAATAATTTAAAGCTTTAGGAGTTCATTATAGAAATTTTGTACCCTCCTGTCATCTTTTGCATAATAAATATACACTCAACGTGCTCTCTGACATTCTGAGGATCGATGCAACACTTAGCGTCTCATTTTTCTATATATGCATAGAGTATGGGTATTAGTAAGATTATGAAAAAATGTTCCATGCTAGTGAGGGAGGGATCCCTATTGCACAAGCAATGAGTTGTGTCAATTCATGTAGGCATAAGCTTAGGCAAAAAGTCGATAAATCAAGTAAAAGGTTTAAAACTGGAAAACACAAACTTTTCACAGCTCCAATTGCAACCTGCAAAACAAAAAATAGGATCTCAAATTGACCACATTCTGGGAATTGGAAGCTCATTCCTTCTGTTGGGATAAACAGAAAATATGCAGAAATGACTCCCTAATAGCAGGGATGGACCTGTCAAAGCTGAGGACTCCCTTAAGTCCTCAGTCTCCTCGTGTGGACAATGCCAGAGCAGGGCAAGCTAGGAAAGCAGTGAACCACCTGGTCCAAATGGCTGGCTTAAATGTGAAGGCTGGATAGGCATTGGTTCTCAGGTTTCCCTGTGTTGTTAGATGAAGGTCTACATTGAAAACTAAAGTGAATTAAATACTATCATCATGGTATTAGGATAGTTTTATTCAAAGGTTTGATCTGTAGTAACGGATAAGAAATGTAATTTGTTTTTCGCTTCCGCTTCAGAGTGTCATGGACTGTTAAAACTGGATACTCAAATGTTCTGATAATTTTTTATTTTAATATATTCAATCAGGAGGGGATCTCGAATCATATGCTCACAACTCTACATTATCTTTGCAAAATATAACACTTTTACTACCTGCAGATAGTTTAACAGTATTACTAGCTCGTCCATCCACTCAAATTAACAGTTTACAAGTTCTTTTTCATTTTCCATTCCCAGTTTTTTAATATTTGTCCAGAAGTTCACACATAAACCCCTCAAGAAATTAGATACTACATCAAGGGTCAAAATACATCCAAAAAGGTTAAGAATAGCCCACTGTTGATATTGTACTGTTGTGCCCTTTGCATGTATCCTACTCTACCTTTTAATGCGATAGAGTAAAGGTGACAAGATAAATGCACTATTGCTGTGAGAACATTTGATTTGCATGCATCCTTCTCTACCCCTCAAAATGCAGGAGAGTAGAGAGATGACACGATTTCTGTTCATCTCATAGAAATTATTCAAGACTTCCTCAAAACTTGTGGAGAGAGCAGTAAAAATACTTTGTAACAACATACAAACCTAATGAAGAAAATTAACCTTTTTCTCAAACATAACTCCAAATAATATCAAATGGAATACATTCCTTCCACATCACCACACATTTCAAATTCATACTCTCAAGTCTCAAGAACAAGAGATAGACAAAATGATTCCAAATGGTATTTGATGAGATGGACCAAAAAATTCCAAATGTTATTGATAGATCTCTTAATGTAAACGACATCTTGATTTTGCAGTTGTAATTTGGCCTTGCAAATAAAAAAACTCCTTAAAACCATCCGTTCAGCATCCCAAAAAGAATATATGAAGAATTGACCTCATCTTCAAGAGTACATTACGAATACAGCACCTTGTGCCCTAGTATGCATATATTTTTTAATCATCCAATCCTAACCTAGTAAGTGAGGGAAGCTACAGTTTTAACATTGATCTAGACAAATTGAAGGATTTATCCTCCCACAATCAACACATTTTGTGTGCAGTTGCAGAACTAAAGTATAGTTGTTAGGGCCCCCTTGTTTGGCGTGTATTGTAGGAGTTGCAATTTAAGCATTTCTGTGCAACAATATGAAACTGGACTTCGGAGTTTTTTCCACAATCATTGCACAAAATCCAGACCTGCACCAGATATGAATCATAATTACAATTACATATGGCCAACTTAAGTACTTTAGACCTGGACTAAAAGTTGAAACAGTTATTGATTATAGGCACAAATGTTATAAAAAAAGAGAAACAATACCATCTTATCTTGATACTCCAAAGGCATAGGAGTTGCTGCAACCTGAAAAAAAAGCACCAAGTCAAAACCACTTGCAAGATAAGTTGCATGTGCTTGATGTCAAAAGAGTTGCCCTACCTCCTGATCTAGTCGTTCCCAGATTCTGGACATATCACAGACTGACTTAGAGCACATTGGACAAGAATACCTGTAGGTAACCAATTTTTGTGAGAATAGTACCACACAAATGTAAAATTTGGAAGCTAGCTCAGCAAATACTATTTGAAATGGATGGCAGAAGAACACAAGTGAAAAGCCATCAAAACTCACTGTGAGTGCTTTTCCATTTCTTTCAGGCATTGCAAGTGCATCGTATGACCACACCGCAGGACTGTTATGTCCTTCAATGAATCAAAAAGATACTGCAAATATATCATCAAAATCCATTAGATTTACAGCCAAGCAGCTACCAACCTAAGTTCAAAGCAAAGAAAGAAAAAAAGCAAGCATCTAGCATGGCACACACCTCAAAGCAAACGGGACAGTTATGATGCATAGAATTTTCTACACAGGAGTGTGCCTTTTGCAAACTGACTGAATAACAACAACCTACAAAACCGCTCCAAATCTACAAGTTATTAAAGTTCCAACTTCTCTACCATGTACTGTGAGACAATTCCAGGGTATAAAAAACTCAGAGAGGCCCTTCTATTAATTACTTTGCTACTATTACAGAACACTTCTAGCACTGAAGAATATTGAATAATAACTTGATAAAATGAACACTCAAACACAAAGAAATCTCTCTGGTCAACCTTCCAGTAAAAAATTTCCCATACAAGAAATATAGCCACCCTAGAAATATTTATAGCTAGTGCGGACAATTCCCCTAAAATATCTAGAGAAGAATGCAATTCATCATAATAGATTCATCGGAGAGAAATAAACAGTTTTGTGTAGGAAAAAGATGTCTCTAAAAACATGACAAGACCTCCATGTTCCAACTCCAACAGCCCTCGAAAGTTAAATTTAACTATCCTCTCCTTTATCACGATTTGCAGGACAGTTTGGTAGAATCATTATATCAATGTGATGTTGAATCTGAGGATTTGATATTGGTCTCCTGTTTTTTGGGACTTGATCTTGGTTATGCTTTGTAAGTTGTTGCTCACATGAGCTATACTTCTAAACTACATCCAATAAAAAATAAATTAAATTATGCGTATGGTAGGGAGAGAATAAACACAAACAACCTGAAACAACCTGACCTCACTATGACTTTTATATGGAAGGGTTCATACCACATTTGTTGCAATGAAAAAATTTATCACGTCCTCCAACTCTGCCAAAACCAAATTAGAACAAATATAGTTATTAGAAACAATATAGAGACTTGGAACAAAAGCTCATAGAAACTAAGAAAATGAAAAGGAACTCAAAATCAAATGAGATTTATATTAAAAAAAAAAAAAAAAAACCATAGAAACCATAGATTAATAACTCGGCAAGTATTTGCCTGACTTGTGGGTGCTCGTGCTCCAAACAGGGTCGGTGAGTAATTGCCTAAAACTTTGCCAATCACTCATGAGTCTGGGAAAAAATTGGCCAGCATAAAAAAGTAAAGTCTGCAATGATTTGTGGGCACAGTTGTGCGATTTGGGGTGAGGATTAATCAAGTTTAGAGAGTTTTTCAGCTGCATTTGAAAAATGGCATGTGCCATGAAGGTCTGTGTGGTCTCAAGGGAATTTGGGCTTGGCAGCAGAGGGTCCATGCCTGAACCCGATGCTGTTTGCAACAGGGTACATGCAAGGGACGCTGCCTCCAAACCCTACAATCCACCCCCACATTGGTTTTAAAAAGCAAGAAAAAAAATTGTTTCAGGCCATGTTTTCCTCCTATGAAATTTGTAAAATATTAAAATGGATATGTAATTTATAATCATATCACATATATGGTGCGAATCGAACTTGGTTTTTGATCTATAGATCCAGGAAAAACCACTTATGACCTCTGTAAATTCAGTTTTATACATGTTAAGATTATTTAACAAATTTATGTGTTTTTTAATATTTAGAAATTTTGTGGCAAGTTTTTCCCAAGTCTTGAGCCTGAGTCAAAATTTAAGGCCTGCCAAGTTTTTACCAGGTTCAAGTTTGAGCTGTGACAGAAATGATATAAAATTATATAAGACCTATAGATTGCAACAGATAAAGCATGTCTTCTTACCTGCATATGCCACAATCATCACAATGATATTGTTCTTTTCTAACCTGCAAAATGAAATATTTGTAACGTCAAATAAAAATCAAAGAACTTCAAGTTTCGACAGTTTTCATGCCTGAGATAAAGAAATAAAAAATAACTCACATCATCATCAAAAAATTTGCACACTGCGCAATAATATTCCCCCATATTAACTCCACAGTTCTCACATTCTTGCTTCACCTGAAGATAATAATTTAATCAAAACAGAAAACTAAATTTAAAACAAGGAACCAAAAAGCAATATCCTGCTTTTGCAAATGCTAAGAAATGGCAATTGTTTACTTACACTCTGCTCAGTATCACATAGAGAGCAAATAACCTGCCCACAAAAGAGATCAAATGATTAACAGACTTAACACAGTTTATACAGAAAATAATAACAGTTAAAGAAGTAATGGTAAACTCAAGAAAATGGCTATTAATGGAGACCACTGTGATTGTATAGTTGGATCTAAATAGCAAGTTCTAACAGTGTGACCTTATATATTCCAATACATTGAAGGCTCCAAAGACATCAAAAGCTAAACCTGACGTAGAAGTGTTAGCCATAACCAAATGGACATAATCTCTCTTTATCATGCCTACTTTAGAATAAAAGACTTAGAGACTTCCTATCCAAGATGATTGTCTGTGAGGATTTAGTGTTTCTTTAATTATCTATAGAAATTAGTATTTTGAAATTATTGTGTAGTGTCATATGAGCATATTTTGGCCCATTGAAGCAACCCATTTTTATGAGAAATTGACAGGTGTTGTTATGGGGTTGTCACTATCGCCAGTCATAGTAAATATGCCTATGGATTACTTTTAAGAGAAAGCACTCAACTCTTTCCTGTTAAAGCCTAGACCGTGGGAACATTACATTCATGATACAAATCTACGCTAGCCACAGGGTCTAAATAAATTGGAGGAGTTTCGTTGCCATTTAAAGTTTATTAAACAAAATGGGTACACAACTACGTTTACAAAGGAGTCGGAGTGTGTTAAAAATTCACCTTTCCTTGATTTTCTTATATCTAAAAGAACTTGATATATCTTTGTCACATCAAAGACATAAAAAAGCTACTCACACAGGCCTTATTCTTAGTGAATGTTGATTTTCTTATAATCACCCTGCCCAAAAAGCAGATTTTTTGAAAGGCTAGCTGCCAGAGCTTTTTGTGTCTCTAACGAGAGTATATTGGCCAGGAAATTGCTCACTTGACATGGGTGTTCAAAAGGAATTGGTATAAGTACAAGCACATTGCTAGAGCATTCAGGAACACAAGAAGATGTCAAGAGAATTGTAAGAATGTCGAAGACTCTACAGACACCTCTGTTGCTTTTCTGTCTTATATTGAGAGCATTTCTAATGAAAATTCAAATATATTAAGGAGAAAATACATCAATACACGATTTCAACTACTTTAAAATTTATGAAATATGTAAGTACTTCATAACTATGGCATTTATATGACTTGAATCTTTGCATGGAATTCCATATAGTGGAGAAACAAGTCGCTCGGTTACCATAAGAATCAAGGAACACTCGGCAGACATCAAACATGAATGTAAAGGCAAACCTGCATTGGTGGAGCGTTCATTTAATATTAAGAACAACATTTGCTCAGAAGTTACTATGGTCTTAGCAAGGTGGGAAAATTATTTCAAGAGAAGATTAGGCAGCCGTTGAAATTAGAAAACATCTTCGGCTTTAAGCCACTTATGTCAGCCATTAATAAACATAATAAAAAGGATCATATATCTATATGATAAAAAAATCATACCTTTTAACATTTTTTCTATGCTCCACGGGGACGCGTCCCCTGTGTTTTTATGCCGTTTCCTGTATCGGGTACGAAACGGGGACGCGGGGACGGCTAGGAAACGTCCCCTGGCCGTCCCCTTTTTCCCTCCAAGTACCCAGTACTTCTAGGGGACTTTTGGCAAAAGGCAGGGACGTAGGGTACTTCTAGAAGTACCCGAAACTTCCCAGCCGTCCCTCATCCGTACCGGGTACTTCTAGAAGTACCCTATGGCCCAGCAGCAAAAAAAACACATTTTTATAAAAAATTAAAGTTTTTTAAAATGAAAAAAAGGCATGGGCGGGCCCACAAGGGACGCCCCATGCCACTTAACCTAATTTATGCCTTATATATGCCCTAAAATGAGAAAAAGCAACTCATTTTTACATTTGGCTTGTGAAGTGAAGGAGAGCAAAAGAAGAGCAGCTGAGTGAAGGATCGCCAAACTAGTCAGTATCGTCAGACTCCAGCCTTACATTGGGATGTTAATCCCAAAGATGCTATGCAGATTGAGGAAAATGCACATGAGGGATTGGTTGGGGTTCCATTGGTTGAGGCAGATCCTTCTATTGACATGGACACTGACACTAACTTAGACTCGAGCTCTAATGGCGAGGACGATGCTGATTTAGACCTACCTTATGCTGATTAGGGACCTTGGACAGCGATATATTTTCTTAGTTTTATGTTTAGCATGTCATTTCATAGTTGAGACTTGGAGCCTTTGGGCATTTTGGTTATAATTATCAGACTTTTATATGATATGTGTGCACATTGATAAAGAAAAGCATTTGAATTTTGTTAATTTGTTTGTCGATTCTCATGTGAAATCTCAATTCAAGTCTAATGATATGTTTTAAGCTTATACAAATGTCTAGAATGAATGCTTTATCAATGTTATGCTATGAACATTTGAAATTTCTATATATTTTTAAAAAATTCCCTATTTTTTTATCAGCCGTCCCCTGCCGTCCCCTAAAAAATGACCCAAAAGTACCCCCGTACCGGAAACTCATCCCGCCGTACCGGGTACTCCCCGTCCCCGAAACCCCGTGGAGCATAGCATTTTTTGGATGTAAGTGTAACCCATGTATAGACATTTTATTTTTGGGTATTTCCTCCTTTACTAGGATATCCTCATGCGCAGTTCATAAGAAATACTTCCTACATAGCTTATAAATTTATAATTAAAATGAACCATAATTAAGAAAAACATCATTTATTCTTTCCAGTTTCCACTAAATTACTATTTTTTTAGTGTTTTGGACAGCTTGGCATTGAATTTTTCTGTTATTCCTTTGCCTAGCTTACCTTCCTGTGGCACTGTCGTCACTATTTATTGAGCTATTTCCAGCAATTCTTATCATTTTTCTCATCTTGATGATGGATGATGGATTACAGAATGATTTAAAGACACAAAATCTGCAACGTAGTTTTTTCCAAAAGTTATGCATGATAGGTTAATTATATCACATCCTATTCTTCTAATATATCTAAAGAATTGGTGTAAAACCAGAAATTTTCCATAACAGTGCAATTGAAAATCTCTGAATCGAACAACTACAACCAGAGATATGTCTCCACCCCGAATAAGATCTTTTTTTTTCCTTAAGGCTCATATATCTTGAGGCACCCTCAACCACTGATTAGAAATGGGATCCCCAAACAAATTAGGTTTTAGGTGTCAAACTTTAAAATCCAGATATGGCCATGTGGCACCACAACATAGTAACTACACTTGTAATTAAAAGCGCGGGGGGGCGGGGTGGTGGGGGGTTTAACTGTACAATGTGTCCCAGGTAAGGAACGAAGAAGCATAAATACAGATAAAAGGAGGAAGAACTGTTTAACTGTACACTGAAATGCAGGTAAGTAATGATGGGCCTTGGAGGCATATTTATAAAATAAACAATGAGAAGGTGAAAAAAAGCATTCAATTATCAAATAATTTTTCAGATGAGCTGTGTCAAGTATTTAATTAACAGTCCCAGACATTCACATTGACCCATCTCCTATGAGCATGACTCATAATAAATACAACCCACCATTGGGTCAAATAATACTTTGAGGGGTGAAGTGATTGGTTTCAAACTAGAGAAAAGAAATATCGCATAGCATCCATTATCACTGATGGCCGTCAGATGCAAGGATTTGTAGTGTTCAGCTAAATTTTCTGTGTCTTCAAATCGCTTAACTATTTATTTGAATTTCACCTGCAGTCAAGCCTGCTTATAAGGTGTTAACTCTCCATATTTTCTATTTATCAGACAACCAAGTAAGATAATCAATAATCTGAAAGATTATACTGTGTTCTATGCATGATCCATCTTATCAAGAACAAGAACCTGTCAAATAGATCTCAAATATATAAGAATTAATAGTTCAATTTCTTTTTACACTCCCTGTTTTCATTGCCTTCTATTGTAGTCACAGCCTACAAAGGCTGCTTACGAGAGATTTGTTTTTATGACTTTTTGTATTTTCGAGGATAGAGTGTTTTTAATAAGTTTTCAATTTCCCAGGCTAGAAAAGGCTTATTAATAAAGATAAAATTTGAAGCAATTCATTTAGTTTTTTGTGTCTTTCAAAAAAATCTCTATTCGTTTGTATTCTGTGGTAGCTGCATCCTCGAAAAGGCTGCTTAAGAGAGAAACCTTTTACAAACATTTTTCCAGGGTGAGTATTATTAATAAATTTTCTGTTATTCCAAGCTAGAAAAGGCCTACTAGAGATAAATTTTGAAACAGTACTTTTAGCTTTTTTATTTGAGGACAAAAATATCTCGCTGCAGCATAGAAAAGGCTTAAGCGAATTTTTTCTTCTTTTATGGAGAAATTCTGTATTTCTCAGGGATTAAAAATTTTAATAGGTTTTCTGTTTTCCCAAACTAGAAAAGACTTAACAGAAATAAATTTTGAAGCAGTTCTTTCAGCATTTTTATTTGATGGAAAAAAATCATTAAAATGCTTGCCTTCTTTTGTAGCTGCAACCTAGAAAAGCATGATTAAGAGAAAAGAAAAATTTAGAATTTCTCTACTTCTCCGGTTGTCTCTGTTTTTCCATGATAGAAATTGGCTTAAGGAGATGAATTTTGAAGCAGTTTTTACAGATTTAAAAATAACTAAAAAATTTGAGAGGAATCTCTATTTTCCTTTACCTAATAGAGGTTCATTTCGAAGCAGTTTTAATAATAATATTCTTCTCGTATTGATTGCGTTACGGTAGATGCTAAGAAAATCTTTAATGTAAACGTTAGACAGCTAATACAAATTTAAAGAGCGTAAGGGTTACACACCCGTTCTATTTTGTATCTAGGGAGCTCGTGGCGCTCCTGTGGATTCGGCAAATGGCTCTGCGCATACAGAAAAAAAAAGATCAAGTCGGACAACAACAGAGAATAGTAAAACTGGCTTTGCATTTTAAATAAACAAGGCTTTCAATAAGTGAGCTAATTGGTCCTGAATCCGCAGATCCGCCTGCCCTAACACAAAACACGACGCATCCATTCAATTCCCCCATTCGTCCACAAATCATATTCCCAGCACTTGTTCTCCGCGAAAATTGAAAACAAAACAATCCATATGAAACGCTCAATTTGTACTGGTCGGACTGTCAGGAGCCACTGCCACCACATAACGAACCAAATATTCCCATTTTCCAATACACAGATAAAAAGACAAAAAAAAACAACCCTTTCAATCCCCACAGCGACAAGGCTCGAACCCACGACCTGTTCACGCCCAAATTCCGAACCAAATTGAAGCAAAATAAACTCAGTCCCTACCATGGCTTCATTATGACAGTGACGGCAATGATACACCTCGTTGCAGCAGGGCGCTCGTATGCGGCATCGTCTCCTGTAGTGGACACACCTGTGAAGTAATCCCCCATCCCCCCAAGAAAAATGCCACAATCAGCCGACACATCATAAATTCACGCCTGAAAATTGAAAAGCATATCATTCAACACAACACTAACCCATACTCCATGCTTCCAGCGCCGAGGCGATCTCGCCTCCACATTTCTGCCTCCTCCCCCATGTTGAAGCAGAACACACAGGAACTGATTATAAGAGCCTTATACTATCACATTCAATGCATTGAATTGTGGCATTAATTGTATTTGTACCGCTAAAACTAGGGAAAGAAGGGAAAACAAGTTGGCTGGGTTTCTTTTTGCTTCTCTTTCTGTCCTTCCTTCCTCCCGCATCCCAACGGCCACACAGTGCCCTGTCTGATTGGACAAACCTTTGAAAAGGGGATAGGGAGGCATCATGTGGATACCCTAACATTCTTTCTCCTCTTTCTAACAACTCTTCGTTGAGCACGTCGATGTGGATTCAGGGCCGGTGGACCCCACTGTGAGGTCTCGCTTTTGCTACTTGCACGCTAACAATGATGGGACGATTTGTTGGATTACGTTCAATTTTTCCCCTTCCAGTTCATGCAGTTTTATGGAGAATAGAATAAATGATAAGTAGGAGGTATTTAACGTCAAAAAGATAGTTTATATGATTTTGATATTTTTGTTTGAGGAAGTGTTGATCTTATCATTGAATTTGATTTTCTTCAATTTGAGAGGATTTGTTGGTTTACAGTCAAGTAGTTTTATGGGAATACAGTAAATGGTTTTTAAGGTCAAAAGATAGTTTATGGAATGGTCAATTTTGATATTTTTGTTTTGTGAAGTGTTTATCTTGTCATTCAATTTGATATTTTGAAAATAAATTGCTTCTAAATTATTTGTGTGTTTGATCTTATGATTGATTTTATGATCTAAATTTAATAATCACATGATCATATTTAAATATTTTCTTGAAAATATAATCAAAAACTTATTATATTGAAAAATAGATTTTATTTACAGGGAAGAGGTCACGAGGTCTAGTCTCCCCACTATCCCTATGGTACGAGGGGGTCGCACCAGTGCCACCGGTCACGTGAAAAAAGTTTACCCGATGCACTACAGTTTATAAGGAGACAAATAATATTCAACTGAATCTTTAAAAAAATAAAAATAAATAAATAAAAATAGATTTTATATAAAAAATCAAAATTTATATAAAATTGTATTTATATATTTTAAAAATTATTTGACAAATAGATCGTCAAATTTAGAAAGTACCCAAGAATCTATATCTAATTTAAAGTTAGACACACAATTACCTAGTGCATTGTTAACTTAGCTTTTTTTTAATGTTTGATATAAATTGATATAAATTGATCATTAAATTTTATTTTATTTAATATTTAATATATAAAATATTAATTTTTTTATATTCATTTGAAAATCTTAATTATAGTATTATTTTAAGCTTTATTTATTTTTATGATTAATATAAAAGTAATATTGAGATTTGTTTGGACCCATGTGCCACAAGGTGTTATAGTCTAAGTCGGGGATGGCCAGATTTGGCATATGGGCCTATTTTGGAGGAGATTGAGAAAGTTGGAGCTCCGCTGCCAAAAGGACTTTCGATGGATATTAATAAATTTGAAATGACAGACAGTTGGATGGGATGGCTCGGCCATTTTTGGCAAGGCTATAAGCAAGCTAAGTGTAGACGGGTGAACTGGATGAGGTACTCCTAGCATTGGTAATTGTACACAATGAGCGCATAGAGGATGTTTGATGTACGCGATCATTGTTGGCCTTGGAACAATCACAACAAATGGTACTAAGTTTCATGCGAATTAAATGGAGAATGGACGTGGTTTCACCACACTCAACAATAGTACCCATAGGAGTTACTCCAGACAGCCGACCATTAATATGGGAATGGAGGGGAGTCTGATTTATACGACATTGTGGATGGCAATCGGTATCAAACATGGACACTCCAATTAAATTGAAGAGCTCAAAGGAGGCAGCTTTCTTAGGTTATATTTCAGACCTGCGTCTAAAGAAGATATGCCTGAACAAGGACATTCTTCGCCTTGAAGCGGTGAGAATGGTGTTGGGGAGAAACTATTGCTTCTCGCGCAACTGCACTAGAGCTAACTCTGATATATCTTCCTGCTTCCTTGCCTCCTTACTAGATATGAATGTGTCGAAGGATAGATGCTTGTTGCTATTGCATCCAGTGTTCAAGGGATCAATCCTGGTCGAAGATTTAGACACTGTGGTAGTGGCTCTCCCAGGAGTTGGGATACCATGGCCGGATGACATGGTGCACATGTTCCAATAGAGAGTGGAAGTTGAGTGGCAGCCATTCATACTGGGGATAAATGACATTGAGCTTCAGTAGCATTAAAGCTAGGCCTCTCTCGGATACAACTTTCTTTGTCGCAGACTTGGTGTGATTAAAGTAGGTGGGATCCAATGGTGCCATAAATTTGCAGAATTGGTTAGAACATGACGCTTCTATGAGGAGGATAATTGAAGGCTCAGGGATGGAAGTTTTGTTTGATTGAAACTAGCACTAGCAAGGCCAATTGTGAATGTAATAGGGGTCTCTCTATTTTTTGTTGGGGGATGGCCAAAATGTATGTATTGTTGCGCTCTACGCTATGCCAATCTGAGGGCTAAAACGATGTAAAAAAATTCTTTCTATTAATATAATGTAGCTTTGGGTACATCTTACATATCAAAAAAAATTGAGATTTGTTTGGATTTTTAATTTAATTATTTAGTTATTAATATAAATGTGATTTTTTTAAATGTTATTTTTAATTTTGTATTATATTTTGGATCACTTTTTTAAAATGGTTAGAATAAAATGAATAATAAGAGAATTATTAATAGGATGTTTATGGTTATTTTAAATTTAATTATAATATTTTTCAAATAGTTTTTAAAGTTAATTGTGTTTTATAATAAAAGTGTCTAAATATTAAATAAAATAAAAAATTATTTGTGCATGGTGTTTTTGATGTGGTATTATATGAAGTTATATAAAATGAGTGTAGCATTAAGTTTATATTTATTACACATATTAATGATCTTCTTAGTCATGCATTGAATAACAATGTGATGGAAGTGTGTACTTTATTTAATTAGCCACATCTATTTCTTCTTTCTAAATGCAATAATTAGTATTTTCTTTAAGCAATACTATTGCAATCACTATTTCTTAATTCATAAATTGTTTTTGGGTTGGCATGAGTAGCAGAGTTGGCTTGGGCAATCGGTTTGCTCCCCATTGGTTTCAAGTTTGACTTTTCTCCCTTTCCTGGGTGGGATTGGCTTGTTGGCTCTTGGGTCCCCCAACCCCAAGTACCCAAGATACGGGTTGTTGGGCTTCTTAACAAAATAATAATAATAAATTGTTTCACAAGAGTGTTTTTTTTTTGAAGATTTTTTTTATTTCTTAAAGTTAACGTGCTAGATTTATAACTTTATAAATTATTGAAATTATTTTTACTTAAATAATTTACTTTAAATAGGATATGCACACTTAAATAATTTATATTTTCTTATAGCTTGCACGGGTAGCAGAGTTGGCTTGGATAGTAGGTTTGCTCCCCATTGGTCTCGGGTTTGACTCCACTCCCATATTTAAGAGGTGCGACTTGTTGTAGGTGGCAGCTCCCACCCACAGGGGACTAGTCTCTCCCCAGCGCGCTCCAAGTACCCAAGATACAGGCTATTGGGCCATTGGGTTGGGTCGCAGGGACACCCTTATTGTAAAATAAAAAATTATGTTTTCTTATGTCATCATTTATATTTTTTTCTAAAAACTATAGGTTTTTTTAATTTATTTTTAATACTTACCAATTAATTTATTTTGGTAATATAAATATTAATTGCTAATATTTTATTTTCTTATGTCATCATTTATATTATTTCTAAAAAGTATAATTAAATGTGCTCTTTCCCCTCTATGATGGTTTTATGGGAAGGTTTTAAAATAAGTTGTCTTTCTCTCAGATCAATTTGATTTATGAATTTGATCAATTAAGGCCTCAACTTAGTGGTCTCAATCATTGGGTTTCTTAGCAATGACATCATATAACTAAAGGTAAAACTAGAATTTACCTTTGTGGCTAGGGATTCTTTGTTGGTGTTTTTTTATTTTGTTATTGATCAGGATGGTTTTTTGTACGGTCATTCTTGGTTTTGGGAGCAACATGCCCTTCTTTTGAAACCATGAGATCCCTTCTTTAATCTCCTTTCAAAATCTTTTAATGTGGTTTCTATCTTGGTTCACCTCCCAAATCTTCCACTCTAATTTTGGCGTGATTATAGCTTTGAGGCTATTGGAAATTTTGTGGGTTGATTCCTCAAGGTAGAAAATGCTACAACACACTTCACTCACACTACCTTTATCATCTTATTAGTTGAATTAGATTTATCTAAACCTCTCCCAATAGAAGTTGTTTTGCAAGTGGTGGATTGTTCTTGGAGCCAGTCTTTGGATTATGAAGGTATTCACTTTCGTTGTAGGCATTATTTTTCCACGAGGAATTTGTCTTCTTGATACCTTCCTCTTGGTGGAAGGATGTTGTTCATGATCAATTTACAATTGATGTTTCAAAGTCTATTTCTGAGGCTCTTGAGTCTCCTATTATTGGTGGGGAGGTGGCCCCTCCTCCACCTTTAGTGTTAGCTACACCTATTTTGAATTATCCCTCTCTTTTTGCATGTGATTTTATTGCTCCCCTTCTAGAGGGTGATGTGATTTCCACTTGATGCTCGAGATCCCCAATGGATGATCATCTCCTCACTCACTCCAAGGTTATAAGTTAGAGAGGGTTTTCCTTCCTCCCTCTCTTGATTCTATAGAAATTGATGATGGTTTTTCTTGGATTTTGGTTTAAAGAAGGAAGAAAGGTATTGCAAAACATGTGTCTCTAACCCTAGTTAAGGGTATTCATCCTTCAAGATCTTGTATTGAGATATTGTAGGTTTTTAGTAGCCTTGTTGATGCTTGTTGTTTGGTTGGTTTAGTTCACCAACTTTCTTGTAAAAGGGTCCAGGCCCTTTCAAAAATCATTTATCTAATAAAAAATTATATTATTAATAATTATTTTTGTTTTTTGGCAAACTACTATCAAAGAGGATAACACTCTTTCTATTACTTTGAAAACAAGATTACATATTCCTCAATTACAATACTTAATTATTCACCCGAGATTTTGTTGATCTTAATGTCATTGAATGTTTGGCCCTTGAGGGAGAAGATTTCTTCCTTTTTACTTTCATTTATTCCTACTCCAACTTGCAAGAGATATTATGTCCAACACAATTCTCTTGCTTTGACGCTTCTTTGGATATTAAAATTGTTGAGATCACTAAAGACTTGAGAGATTGAAACATAGATCTTCCTTGTGAAATTGGTACAAGTGATTAAATGGGAGTTGTAGAGGAGCCAACTACCTCAGGATCATTATTTTTCTTTAGAGAAGACAAAGTATCCTTCGCTATAGGAGTAATTATATAATGAATTGATTCAGCCCCACTCCACCATGAAGGCTGATAAGAGACTTCACCTTGCACTTTAGCTTGCTTCTTACATTGTGGGATACCATGGGCTATTGAGAAACATTTTCTACAACAAAAAGTATTGAGAAACGTTTTCTACAACAAAAAGAAATCTTTTCATAATCTACCAGTTGGCACCACCATCTTTTTCAAACTTTCAATGAGATTTCAGCCAATAGGCCTTTGGAAAAATCAAATTCAACACATAAATAGGCACATGTAGAGTTTTTATAATTAATAGTTTCTTTTGAAATGTTATGCTACTTGCTTAGACCATTAGCAATTGAAATCAAGTACTCAATTTCCCAAAATTGTAGAGGAAGGTAGGGTAATCTAACATAAAGGAATGTCAAAGAAAACATCTCAGTTCGAGGATCAAAGGAGGGGAACCAAGGCTTCGTGCATAAAAATTCTTCCTAACAAAACTAAGGACCTATGTTGAGGATTAATTCATTATCTTCTAGAGATTCAAATTTTAGAATAAAAAACCCTTTGCACATGGATACATGTT
>VDFB02094723.1:0-63836 GCA_007258455.2 Sequoia sempervirens
CAACAACAAGTTTTGTGGGAACAACAACAAGCACAACAATAGGCTCAACAACAAGAAATCCTACCACAACAATAACAAGACCAACAACAAGTGGAAACATACATGGCTTGAGAGAATGTGCAAATACCATCCAACAAAACATCAAACAAGCCACCCATCCAACCAATAATCGAAACACCCCAGAACACATTCATTGCACCCCATGATCTGCAAAATGATGTAACGACACAAATCGGGTTGCTCTCACAACAAGTGCTCGATCTTCAATCAGGGTGAACCACAAAAACACCAAGCAACTTGTGTCCCTATCCATTTGACAAGAGCCCGGTGATGAAACCATTCCTAAAGGGATTTGAGATCCCCAAGTTTTACAAGGATCATGGGATGGGAAACCCTGAAGATCACATAAGGGAATTCCAAGTTCATTGCATGGAAGTTGCATTTGACGATACCTATCTGATGCGGCTGTTTCCTAGGAGTTTGGCTAGAAACCCTATGGAATGGTTCTCTCACCTACCTACAAACATCAAAATATTCCAAGAAATTATAGATGAATTCATTAAAAACTATGCATGTAATATCGCAATGGATGTCAATCTAGAAGAACTCTCAGCTCTAAAACATGGTAAAACTAAATGATTCACTTCATTCCTACAATGATGGCAATCCAAGGCCAATTGGAGTAAATGGGTCATGCTTGAGGAACAACAAGTATGTACCATCCTATTCAACCTTGACGGCCTCTTGGAATTCCATATCAAGGTATAAGAGATTACCATGTATGACCAGTTGATTTCCAAGGCACTCAACATTGAATGAGCCCTTATGACACAACCCATGGGATCAACTTCATATTTTGAAAAACAAAAAAACTGCCCACCTTCCAATTACAATGACAAACCTCACACATGGGAAAGAAACAAAAACATTACTATTGATGATGTCATCAATGCCAAGGTGGTCATCAGTGCCTCTTGCCAAAATACACCCGCACCACAAATCCAAATGCAACACCAAAACAATCATCAAGAAACACAACAACCAAACAACAACCAAACAATTAACAAAGTCAATGATCAAAGGGGGACCCCCCAATGAAACAAGAATTACCCCAAGTGAAAATACACCGCTATGGGGGAACCACTTGAAGCCATCATGAAGAAGCTAATAAACGAAAAAATCATTAAGGATTCCACCTTTGAGAATTACCAAGAACTAGATGTGAAACCTCCTTGGTATAATCAGAATCAACTATGTGACTTCCATAAAATTAAAGGGCATACCACAAAAAATTGTTCAAGATCTCATCGATCAAAGAATTATAAACGTAGAACAACCAACTAGAAACCAAAACCTTAAGATATACACGAAATCTAATGCCTAACCATGGCAATAAAGGGAATGATAACATAAATAATGGGAAAGAAACCTTCACAAATGTAAATCATGTGTAAGACCACGTCGTTTCATCCATGGATGACTAATATGCTACCATCACCACCAAAGGAGCCCATGTTGATTATGGAATCACCACAAGAGGTGACAAAGTTACCATCGTAGGATCATCCCAACCAAACAGAGGCCCTACACCTAGATCTATCCCCAATGGATATAACATCCTTGATCATCTCAAAAGAATGCTAGCACAAATCTCCATCATGGAGCTAATAAAAATCTCATCTACTCATAAGAAAATCCTTGAGGAAGCATTGGCTTCATCCACTGTCCCCGTAAATCTTGATGCAAAACAATTCCAAGCCATGGTCGAAAATATCATGACACCAAATCTCCTCACATTCTCTGACCAATATTTCCCCGCTCAACCATCTCACAACTGTGCACTCCACTTAGAGGTCCTAGTGCAAAAGAGAAAAGTCAAAAGGGTCTTGGTGGATGGAGGTGCGGGCCTGAATATTTTTTCCCTCAAGCTCATCAAATAATTAAAAATCTCAAAGGACCCTATCGACAAAGGAAAGGGTATGACAATAAGAGCATATGATGATCAAGAAATAGTGTCCCAAGGCGTGATCAAAATTCCTATTCAAGTAGGGCCGCCTATCATGGAAACCACTTGTTATGTCCTGGACCTTGACTTGTCGTATAACATCCTCCTAGGATGCCCATGGATTCATGCAATGCAAGCAGTAGCATCAACTTTCGATCAATGTGTTAAATTCACATATGATGGACAAGAATCCACCATCCATGGAAATCCTAAATCCTTATCCTATTGCAAAAGCCTTGATGCAAAGTACTATAAAATCCCTCAAGTACCAAAAAATGATGAGGGCCCATCTACACCATACATCGATCTTGCCACTCTTGCTTCCACTTCTGCGACAGAGACACCCACCATCCATGACATTAAGGTCATCATCCAAGATAACGATTGTGGATACTACATGCTCCCTAAAAATGCTTTTGTGGTAGGAGAGTTACCACAATCTCCTAGATCACGAGGACATCCACAATCAAATGAAGTTTCCACATCTCAAACATCTCTTGAAGACTATCCCAACTTGTAAAGTTGGGGAGATCTTGGCCAAGAAGTCATAGAGGAAGATCCATATCACCTCTTATACCAAGATGATAGACCAATAGCTGATTTACCAATGGATGACATAAGCAAGGGTCTACAAATGATGCTCACAATGGGCTATGACAAGAATCAAAGACTTGGAAAAAATAAAAAATGGGCTTATAATACCTATCATTCCAGAGATGCGAATGAGAATTCTTGGCCTTGGATGTACCCCTCCAAGTGAACCATATGTGCCCTAGGTCCTCCAATTAGAAAGGTTAATAATTCTCCTCAAAAAACCACAACAGAACTATGCTTACTAGTATCTACAGGTAGAGTCATAGATAAATTTACATTTGACATAACTGACATTTGTAGTAGTAGTGATGATGAGGATCCTATGACCAACCTACCTAGGCTATTTGAGCATACCACTCTTTTCATGATTAGCACCCTATATTTTGAATTAGGCCACCAAAATTAAGAATTCCACCTAGTATATCCCCAACTCACTGACTATGACCAACGAGGAGCACCAATTCTTAATACATTTAAAAATGATGAGCCGCTCTTAGAATTCATCAGACTACGAGATAAAATTATATGTGTAGATCACAAAGAAAGGTTCATAATGGAGCTAGATACACATACCTATTATGGGGAAACAATTGAATCCTTCAATCGCAAAAGTGAAAAATTAAGAATAATATCTAAGTCCTTGAGTGAAAACCACACTGTGGCACTCTCTGACCAGAAAAAATTAAAAAGAAAGGACACATCCAATGGTGAAAACCTCTCTAACGCACCCGAGGATGGGGGATTCAATCTTCCTTTCAGATCTCTTCATCAAGAAAAATCAACAGTCTTGGCAGAAAGATGCAATCTCGTCAATCTAGGAATAGAAGATACCCCGCACATCACATTCTATGTAGAGTCATAACTATTAGAGGAACAAGAGCTCCCAGTAGCCTTCCTAAGAGAGACATAGATAATCTTCACATGGAGCTATGCTGTCATGCCAGGACTTGATCTAGAATTCATGGTTCACCACTTAGCAGTATATCTAGAAGTAAAGCCTGTTAAACAAAAGCTCTAAAAAATGCACCCTTAGATCACCTTATTAGTCAAAATGGAATTAAAGAAGCTAGTTGTTGTAGGATTCATTCGACCAATAGATTATCCGGAATGGGTGTCAAACTTGGTGCCTATCTCAAAACCCGATGGGTGCATCAAAATCCGCACAGACTTCAAAGACTTGAATAAAGCATGTCTAAAAGATCATTTCCCATTTCCCAACATTGACATGATCGTAGACATGATAGTGGGACATGAAATGCTTTCCTTTATGGATGGTTTCTCAAGGTATAACTAGATAATGATTTCCAAAGAAGACCAACACAAAACAACCTTCACTTGTCCATGGGGGACTTACTGTTGGAATATGATGCCATTCAATTTAAAGAATGTAGGAGCAACATATCAAAGGGCCATGGCATTAATATTCCATGACATGATCCATAGATGGTTGAAGATTATGTTGATGAAATTATAGCCAAATCTAGAAGGAGAAAGGATCACATAGCAACTCTAAGTGCCATTTTTGACAAGCTAGAGGAATACAAAGTTAGATTGAACCCAAAGAAGTCTATCTTCGGCATACAATTAGGAAAGCTGCTAAGATACATAGTGTCAATGAGAGGTATTGAGGTAGATCCAACAAAGGTAAAATCAATCCTTGAGATGGAGGCACCCAAAACATTAAAGAAATTGAGAGGTCTCCAAGGTAGGCTTCAATCCATTCAAAGATTCATAGCACAGTTGGCAGAAAAAACAAAACCCATACTATCACCTAATTCACAAGGAAGTAGTGTACAAATGGCATAACAAGTGTGAAGAGGCATTTAATAAACTCAAAGAATATCTACTGACACCACCATTCCTAATGCCATGAATCCCAAGAAAACCATTAATTCTCTATGTATCAACAACAATAGCACCCCTGAAGCTCTCCTAGCTCAACATAATGAAAATGGAATAGAAAGGGCCCTCTATTACATCCGCAGAACAATGGTGGGGCATGAGCTAAACTATCCATTCGTTGCGAAAGCATATCTACCAATAGTGTTTGCATCACAAAAATTTAGACATTACATGTTGGTGCACAAAATAAAACTCATTTCCAAAATTGACCCTCTCAAGGACTTACTGTCAAAAGCAATGGTCATTGGAAGAATGGCCAAATGGGTGATGATACTATCAGAATACGATAGCGAATATGTGGAGCAAAAATTAATCAAAGGCCAAGTCATTGCAAACAAGCTTGTAGAAGCACCAATCTATTCAGACAATCCTCTCATTTCAGAGTTTCCAGATGAATCTATTTTCAATCTCAATGTAGCTAACCACTAGAAACTATACTTTGATGGCTCATACACGTAGCATGGATCAGGAGCCAATATCTTCTTTATCAACCCACAAGGGGACTGCATACAAAGATCCTACAAACTAGCATTTCCCTACACCAATAACATTGCAAAATATGAGGCTTTAACCATAGGTCTAACAGTAGCAGTGCAGTGGAAAATTATAGCTCTCAGAGTATACAGAGACTCCCAATTGATAATAAATCAAGTGAATGATGAATACTAGACCAAGGATGATAAACTCACTCCATACAAGAAATTGGTGGAGGCTCTCAAAGAATCCTTCATCAAAATCACATTTGAGTAGATTCCTAGAGCCAACAATAGAGCAATAGATGCCATGGCATCAATTATATCCTTACTGGACATCCCTCACAATGTTCCAAAATATGAATTCCTAATAGAGCAGCTTCTTGTGCCTGCATTCGAGGTACTAGAATCAGAATTCATGTGCAAAATCATTGGTCCTGGTGATCCTTGGTACCACTACATTTATACATACATTCGAATAGGAGTCATACCCGCTAACTTACCCTCAAACCTAAAATGAACCTTTGTCAAAAAGGCATCCTAATTCTTCATCCTAGGAGATACCCTATATCATAGGAGCATATAAGAAACCCCACTATGCTACTTAAATGCTAAGGAGGCATTGACCGCTCTAACTAAAGTAAATAATAGTATCTGTGGTTCACACTCGAGTGGAGTGACTATAGCCAAGAAATTGCTGAGAATGGGGTATTATTGGCCTACAATGGAAAGAGAAGCACATGGCTATGTCAGAAGGTGTCTACAATGTCAGTAGCATGGGGACCTCATCCATGCTCCAGCTCAAGAGCTTCATCCCATCATCACACCATGGCCCTTTTCATAGTGGGGACTCAATCTCATTGGAAAAATCACTCCCACTTCATCTAATGGCCACAAATTCATCATAACCACCACAAAGTACTTTACTAAGTGGGTGGAAGCCATAGCCATGATGTATATAATTGGGAAGCAGATATCAAAGTTTATATTGAACTATCTCAATTTCCACTATGGTGTTCCACAAGCCATTATCTCAGAGAATGGGACACCATTTAAGAATCAAGATGTCCATGACTTATGTGAAAAATTCAAAATCCAACATCGCTTCTCCACCCCATACTATCCCCAAGGCAATGGCCAAGCAGAAGCCACTAATAAAACTATTTTAAGAATCCTCAAGAAAATAGTTAATGATGCAGGTCATGACTTGCATTTACAACTTAATCCTGCCCTCTAGGCCTATCAAACCAATATCCACACACCCATTGGTCCCACCCCTTTCTCCCTGGGCTATGGATTAGAAGCAGTACTCCCCATTGAGATCGAGCTCCCATTGTTAGTGCAATTTCTGGTTTTCTCATTGTCTAGTTGTGTACTCTGGTTTTTCATGACTAAACTTTAGCTATGGGGTGTCTTTCATTTTAGCACATGGGTTAAATGCGATACCACAAGGGTTGAGGCCAGCGTGCTAGTTTTGATCTACAAGGGGCGGCATGTGATAGGGTTTCATGGTTTTTCTCTTTTTGGCTTTATCGCCTCAAGCTCTGCTTGCTTTGTTTGTTCACAATCGGGTGGTATTTTGAAGGGAACTAACTTCTCCACTCGAGGTTCTATCTCCGTCACGATCCATCCTGTCTCGATTCCTACTAGTGTTCTTTTCTTGGAGCATTGTTTCCGTTTCATGACGCTATATGATAATAATTTTGAACTTTTATTTTGTCTTGTTTGCCTGTTCTCTGTTCATTTTACTTTTGACGGATATTTTGTCTCCGATTCCTGGTTTTGGCATCTTTTCTTGTGAAGTCCCGTTGTTCCCATCCTTTATTTCAACGGTCAGGCTGTCTATAATACTTATGGTCCTCCCGACTCTTTGTTTTAATTTTTCGCTGTTCTGCATGGTTCGGGGTGACATCTTGGTGACTTCGTGTTCTCTCCCCAAAGTCTCTGTCGGCCTATGTTCTTTGTGTTAGGGAGATGTCTCCCCGACCCCCGCTTGTCTTCCTGACTATGGTGGCCCCCTTTGCTCTTTGGTGTGACTTCCCTTCGACAGGACTTGGAACTCTCGATATATCTCTTGGTGAATCTGTTATGTCTTGCCGACGGTGTCTTGTGGTTTGCTTTTAGCGTATGCTATACCTTTCAGCAAGATGTCTCGGCCGTGTCTCTTGCTACGCCGACCGGTGATGGAAGACTTGATGCTTCGGGGAGACTTGTGTTTAGGTGTATGACATAGCGATTGGGTCGTGTCTTGCCGACAGTGATTCAATGTGTGGCTTTCGGTGAAGGTCTTATCTTCTCTCGGTGAACAGGTTTCTAAGAGGCTTGTGGTATAACAATGTAATGTCCCTATGATGTCTCACCGATGATGGGTGCTTATACCGACCGACAATGTAAATAGTAATCTCTTCGGCATGAGGTCTCAGCAAGTGACCTTCGGTCTTGCCGATGGAACATATGGTGGGTTTCAACGGCATAGGCTCTGGGTTGTCTCAGCAACACTCAGGTGAATGAAAAATTTCAGAGAGACATGGTGTATGGCAGGAGGTCTTCTCGATATCTTAATGTTATAGCAATACACAAAAGGAAAATGGTTTCAGTTGGTGTGAGACTATTAATGTCTTGGTGATCGATTGTAATCTCTCTTTCACTGACAGGGTGTTGTTCTAAGCTGAAATCTTATGCCAAGTGTGCCATGTCTTACAGACTCATCTGCTCGATGAAACATGTGGACTTCGCCATGATGTCTGGCTGACTTGGCCATCTCTTGCCGACTTGTGATGAGTGTTCGATGTAGCATCCATCTTTCGGCCAGACCTTTCCCTGATTTTCTTTTGCTTGGCCATTGTGCCCAGTGACTTTGGTATGGTTTGTTCTCCTCGCCAAGACCTCTTGCCGACTCGGCTATCTCTCAGTGACTTCTCTGCCCTCGCCCGCCCGAGCTACTAATGGGCCACAAATGCGCACGTGCGTCAGCTAGATGGTGATGTTTTAACTTCAGATTCAAAGGTGCCCGATGTTTACTTGGAGACTAATGTGCAGGTGTGGGCTTGTTTTCAATGGTCGAGTGATTTTAAATGGCGACTGCCCGATCTCTGCTGATCGACGGCCAGTTTTCAACCTGATCTCTGTTAGGGTTTTTGTCTGTTTGCACACGAAGATTTGTAATATTCATGGCGAAAGAAACTTGGTTGTTGGATCCACTGATTGTGCATTCATGGCGATGCGACCCTGAGAGCAGGACGACATGCCTCGAGTATGGATGCACAGATTTGGCGGCGGATTTGACATCAATTGCCTGGCTTCTTTCATGCGGGAGTGTCTTTCCTACAACTACCCAACCTGAGGCATTTATGAGACCAATGAGGCTGTTGGAAGTGATGTTTTGGCCTGTGTGCTATTTGGGGTTGGCCTAGTCATCCGAAGATGTGTAATCTCATCTGGCCAGTTGCTTGTTGCTTCTCCTATTCCTATAAAGGAGAATTTCATGGCCATGTGTAGAGGAGGGTTTTAGGTTGGTTTGGTCCCTTAGGTTTAGTTCCACACTTTTGTCTGAGTTTGTGGATCAGCCAAAGATAGATTAGTGTTTAGTTTTGAGTCAATGTGGAGTCTGATGATTTCTAATTCTAAATATGTTTGTAAATACAATCAATTTGAGCAATGAATACATGAAGATGCTCATCTTTCATGCATGTTGGCAGATTGTCTCCATTTCTATATGCTCCAATCATTTCAATGAATGCATAAGGTGTCTTTGTTCATCTTCTCAGACTTCACGAGGTTGTGTTATTTGTTGATAGGTCTACTTCAAGGAAGCAGTTAAATCCTTTGAGCAGGTAGTAGTGATTGTTTGTGTACAGGTTGGATTGGGTAAGAAGAATCTAGTTGATACAAGAGCTAGATTATCAGTGTAAGGCACTGATAGCTGATGTAAGGCATCAACAAAAAAAATCCACTGGTTGATGTCGTGTTTGCAGATGAATTCCATTTTTTGTGTTTGACTCTGTGGCCGAAGATTAGGCACTAGTTTGTCCTGTGGCCTGGTCCCTCTCAGAAGCCTTCCAAATTTAAAATCATTGAATATCTTCAGTTGTCTTGCCCTACCTCCTGGTTGCTACAAGTATTGTGTTACTAGGAATCTAGCCATATTTGAGGTTCTCAATACTTGGCATCAGGAGTCATCTGCCATAAAAAGCAATGTCTAGTCTTATTTGAGGCATTGTGTGGGTATACCCGCCCTGGTTCTGCAGAGCCTAAAGTGCAGAAGATCTTAGTTGTTGACTGAATCTTGTCAGTTGGTCCAAGTCCTCCAAGTTGCCCTTGACTAGAGATGGCTACTCAATAGGTAGAATAGGAGACCAACCTGGTTGCTCATTAAAAACAACCAACAAGATGGCAACTCCACTGGGGAAAAGATTTGTTGCATTGAACCTGAAAGCTACAAGATCAAAGAGTCATATCAATTGCCATGTTGGTTAGGTTCAAAATTTGAAGAATCTTAGGCTTGGAGAAAAGCTTTGTTGCAGTGAACCTGAAAGCTACAAGATCTATGGTGCTCTATCAGATGGAACTTAGAGAAATATTTACATGTAAGTGAGATTCATATCATTTGAAGTTCAGTCCTCTGTAAAGAGGTGGCGACTCTATCAAGGTAAACCCATTGAAGATTTGAAGAATGTTCCAGAGTTGCAACGTTGCCAAGTATTCTTCATGTGTTTGATCATTTGAGAAAGAAATTTTGTTTCCCTATATAGTGATTTAGCACTACCAAAGGGAAAAGGGTAATAGCAGTTTTATACATACTTCGAAGTGCATGATATGTTATGTCTATTACATTTTGTGAAGTGTGTTTTGTTCCTCTAATAATCTTAGGGAATTTTTATTCAATCAATACTTTGGATTCATGAACATGTTGTAATTGAGAACCTTTTCTGAGGTTAGTATTGATTGAGTATCAGTTCATGCGGGTTTCCATGTGAAATGGAAAGTAAAAATATGCAAGGAAGACAAGTTGCACCAAGCCCTCAGAGGGATTTTGCTACTGAAAGATACAGACCATTGGTTCTTAGTGGTATCAAAGGTTTCCTGAACCTTATTCCTGAAAAATTCAGGAAGCATTTGCCCAGATTCACAGCGCAATTTTTCGAATCAATGTCTAAACATCTACGAGCATTTTTGGATGTGGTGGGGGATTTTGAGGTAAGTCATAAGGAAATTATCATGAAACTATTTGTTCAATCCTTGAAGGATGATGCCAGGGATTGGTTCTCATATTTACCAGCATGTTCTATATCCTCATGGTGTCAGTTCATGATAGCCTTTAATGAGCAATTCGGTGAAAGGGTGGATCTGAGTTTGGTAAGAAAGAACTTCATCGAGATCCATATAAAACATGGTGAATTGATCCCTGCATTCAATCTTAGATTCACAAAGGCTATAAGGGATATCCCTTAGTACATAAGACCAAATGATGTTTAATGTTTGGTCGTGTATTTAGGATCTTTTGACAAAAAGATGATTTTCTTGTTAAGGGACAAGGAACCTACAACATTACAACAGGCATTTCAGAGTGCCATAGAGATTGAGAATAATCTGAAATATTCCATGATGAAAGGGCATCTGGCTGCAAGTGTTGGTCTTCTCGACACATTCCATAACACTGGAGTTTGAGGAATAGATAAAGGAAGTGGTTCTCAATATGGCAATGTATCTACTGCTATGATTTCTTTATCATCACAATGTGAAGATCATAGTGAGCCCCATGTCAAGTGTCATCAAAATTTGAGCAACACTAATATAAAATATTTGGTTGAAAGATTATATGATGTAAAGAAACAAGGAGAATCACCATATAAGTTGTTCTCAAGAATTTTGGACTACTTGATAGAAATTCCCAAAGATTCCAGACCTAATGATTCTATGTACATTGATTTGTTCTGTGAAATTTATGAACCTGAGCTGAATACACTTTTGGAAGGTCTGAAGCCCCGTAGCTTTGACCAAGTCCCTAATTGGATATGGATGATTGAATAAGCTAAGTATGGTTATGCACAAAGTGTAGACTCTTAGAGTCAAGACAATGATTGTCTTCCTAAGGAAAGTAAGTCAACAATGCAAGCAAGTGAAGGGAACATGTCAGAAGATGAGCATTACATTCATCCCACGGTTTGTATGTATTCGACTTCTTGCAGCAGTGATGAAGCTGATGATATATGGGATGATGATAGAGTAGACATGCAAGAGTTTTTTACTTGTAATAATTTGGAGGATGGAGAAGCAGATGAGGAACAAGGTATTATCCCATGCCATGATGTTATCAATGATCATGATGATGAAAGTGAAGTCTCAAGTACTCATTCTGAGGAGTTTGAGCATAGTTCATATACTGACTATTTGCTTTGTGATGAAAGCAATGGTGAGGCTGACATCTCTGATTGTTGTTCTGAGGATTTTGATTCCCTTTCTGAAGATGACATGGAGGTGTACCCTTGAAATGAAGAATATATTGACACAGAAGCTTCTGGTGAAAACAGGAAATGTGACTTAGATTCACAATCACTAGAGCATATTAACTGCAAGTGGGATGCACAATTTGAAGATAAACATATGTATGATAAGTGTGTTCATTGAAGACATCATTTTGAATATGATGATGGTGCTGACAAGTGTGCTTATAACCCTGCTCTACATGACTATTTGTATGAAGAAAAAATGGAAATATTTTTCATGCATGAAGAGTGTGAAGCCGAATATGAATTCTTCGTTCTTGATGCTCCTAATCTTCTGGATACCAATGCACTTGGTTGCCTCCCTGTTGTCCATAATGATGTTGATCTACTTGAGCCCTCACTTGGGGTTTTTGGCTTTGAGCTAAATGCAGACGTGAATAATGAATCAGTGCACACCATAGAATTAGAGTGTCAGAAGATGTGCCCATGTTGTAGTAACTAGTACATAGATACTCCTAAATACGAGTCTTTTTCCATTGACATGTGAAGTGTTCATTTACATGTTAGTCAAGAAATTGTCTATTAGAGCTTTTAGTTTGATCTGTAGATTGATTTTGATGAAAAATTTTGTGATGTCAAGGATCAAGTGGACTATGAATTTTTTTATTTCCCAAACCAAGCAAATGAGCATTCAGTAAAACATGACCATGAATTGTCCAGGGAGATATGCCATGATGATTGTAATCTCAAATTAGTGTCTGATTGCATGTTGCAGTTTGAGAGTGTAGCTGGTGGCATTGGAAAGCATAGTAATTCAATGGAACTAGCCAATGACCAAGCTAGTTTGTGGGCAGTTCATGACAGTGTTATCAAATTTTGTCTATGGAAGGCAACAGAGAATCAAGTTTTTGATAGAGGTAAAAGTTGGCTCTCATTTTTCATTTGGTGGCCTATTGTCATCAGATGAAACAAATGAATCAACAATGTGACTCTTGAATTTCCTATTCATGGAGAATTCTACCAATGATTGCTTCATGGAAGCATTTCTTCTATAGTCATGGTCAGCCTCTCAGTCGTTGTCGCCTGGTGATCATATGCATCGCCATCATTATTTTTATCGCCGTGGTCAGTTCATAACGCTTTTTGGTTTTATTAACGAGTGAGGCGGATTGCTTCGGAAGGGAACTGGGAGCCTCCCGGTACGGTTCTGGTACCACTGTTCGCGCCGATCGGTCTACCGATTACGTGACCAATTTGGTGTTCCTTTTTCTTTTTGCCTTGCAGCGGTCCCTGGTTCTTTTCCTCTGTCTCTTAGCTTGTCTTTTGTTTTGTTTTCTTTAGCGGGGGTAGGATCGGGATGGGAATCATTTTGGGAACCTTCTTCATGTTTTTCGTCTCGAGGTTTTGTGCTACTCTAGCCCTGTAGCTTCTTTTCTTGTGTCGGTTTTGGCTCTGCCTCCACAATCTTTTCTTTGGCAGGGGCGGGATAGTTTTCAGCCCCGGTTCCTTTTGTTCCTTTTGTTCCCCGTCTCTTTCCTGGTCCTGACTCTGGCACTGTTTGGTTCTCGTCCTATTTTCCTTTTTGTTTTAGTGACCTATCCAGCCAGTTCATGCTTCACTTATGGTCCTCCCAACTCCCCTTGGTTTCCCTGAGTTGCTTTTTGCTTCCCTCCATTGTGCCTTTGGCATGAATCTTTCGTTTCGGGGTGACATCTTGGAGACTCCGTGTTCTCTCCCTGAAGTCTCCGTCCGCCTATGTTCTTTGTGTCAGGGAGATGTCTCCCCGATCCCCACTTGTCTTCCCGACTGTGGTGGCCCCCTTTGCTCTTCAGTGTGACTTCCCTTTGGCAGGACTTGGAACTCTCGATATATCTCTTGGAAAATCTGTTATGTCTTGCCGACGGTGTCTTGTGGTTTGCTTTTGGCGTATGCTATACCTTTTGGCCAGATGTCTCAACAGTGTCTCTTGCTACGCCGACCGGTGATGGAAGACTTGATGCTTCAGGGAGACTTGTGTTTTGGTGTATGTCATAGCGATTATGTCGTGTCTTGCCGACAGTGATTCAATGTGTGGCTTTCGGTGAAGGTCTTATCTTCTCTTGGCAAACAAGTTTCTAAGGGCCTTGTGGTATAACAATGTATTGTCATTGTGATGTCTCACCGATGATGGGTGCTTATACCGACCGAAAATGTAAAGAGTAATCTCTTCGGTATGAGCTGGGATCTTCGGTGTGGGGTCTCAGCAAGTGACCTTCGGTCTCGCCAATGGAACATATGGTGGTCTTCATCAGCATAGGCTCTGGGTTGTCTAAGCGACACTCAGGTAAATGAAAACCTTTAGAGAGACATGGTGTGCGGCAGGAGGTCTTCTCGATATCTTAATGTTATAGCGATACACAAAAGGAAAATGCTTTCGGTTGGTGTGAGACTATTAATGTCTTGGCGATCAATTGTAATCTCTCTTTCACTGACGGGGTGTTGTTCTAAGCTGAAATCTTATGCCAAGTGTGCCATGTCTTGCCGACTCATCTACTCAATGAAACATGTGGACTTTGCCATGATGTCTGGCTGACTTGGCTATCTCTTGCTGACTTGTGATGAGTGTTTGATGTAGCATCCATCTCTCGGCCAGGCCTTTCCCTGATTTCCTTCTACTTTGCCATTATGCCCAGTGACTTCGGTATGGGTTGTTCTCCTCGCCAGGACCTCTTGCCGACTCGGCTATCTCTCAGCGACATCTTTTCCCTCACCTGCTCGAGCTACTAATGGGCCACAAATGCGCATGTACGTCAGCTAGATGGTGATGTTTTAACTTCAAATTCAAAGGTGCCCAATGTTTACTTAGAGACTAATGTGCAGGCGTGGGCTTGTTTTCAACGGTCGAGTGATTTTAAATGGTGACTGTCCGATCTCTACTGATCGATGGTTAGTTTTAACCCTGATCTCTATTAGGGTTTCTGTCTGTTTGCACGTGAAGATTTGTAATATTCATGGTGACAGAAACTTGGTTGTTGGATCCATTGATTTCGCATTCATGGTGATGCGACCCTGAGAGTAGGATGGCATGGCTCGAGTATGGATGCGCGGATTTGGTGGCAGATTTGACATTGATTGCCTGGCTTTTTTTTGTGGGAGTGTCTTTCGTGTAGCAACCCGACCGGAGGCATTTATGAGACCAGTGAGGCTATTGGAAGTGATGTTTTGGCCTGTGTGCTGTATGGGGTTGGCCCAGTCATCCAAAGACATGTAATCTCATCTGTCCAGTTGCTTGTTGCTTCTGCTATTCCTATAAAGGAGAATTCCGTGGCCATATGTAGAGGGGGGTTTTAGGTTGGTTTGGTCCATTAGGTTCAGTTCCACACTTTTGTCTAAGTTTGTGGATTAGCCGGAGATAGATTAGTGTTTAGTTTTGAGTCAATGTGGAGTCTGATTATTTGTAATTCAAAATTTGTCTGTAAATACAATAAGTTTGAGCAATGAATACATGAAGATGCTCATCTTTCATGCATGTCGGCAGATTGTCTCCATTTTTGTATGCTCCAATCATTTGAATGAATGCATAAGGTGTCTTTGTTCATGTTCTCATACTTCACGAGGTTGTGTTATTTGTTGATAGGTCTGCTTAAAGGAAGCAGTTAAATCCTTTTAGCAGGTAGCAGTGATTGTTTGTGTACAGGTTGGATTGGGTAAGAAGAATTTGGTTGATACAAGAGCTGGATTATCAGTGTAAGGCACTGATAGCTGATGTAAGGCATTAGCAAAAAAAAATCTACTAGTTGATTTCCTATTTGTAGATGAATTCCATCTTTTGTGTTTGACTCCACGGCCGAAGATTAGGCACTGGACTGTCCTGTAGCCTGGTCCCTCTCAGAAGCCTTCCAAATTAAAAATCATTGAATATCTTCAGTTGTCTTCCCCTACCTCCTGGTTGCTGCAAGTATTGTGTTACTGGGAATTTAGCCATATTTGAGGTTCTCAATACTTGGAATCAGGAGTCATCTGCTATAAAAAGAAATGTCTAGTATTATTTGAGGCATTGTGTGGGTATACCCGCCCTAGCTATGCAGAGCCTAAAGTGCTGAAGATCTCAGTCTTTGACTGAATCTTGTCAGTTGGTCCAGGTCCTCCGAGTTGCCCTTGACTGGAGATGGCTACAACATAGGTAGAATAAGAGACCAAACTAGTTACTCATTAAAAACAACCAACAAGATGGTGACTCCGCTGGGGAAAAGCTTTGTTGCATTGAACCTGAAAGCTACAAGATCGAAGAGTGATATCAATTGCCATGTTGGTTAGGTTCAAAGTTTGAAGAATCTTAGGCTTGGAGAAAAGCTTTGTTGCAGTGAACCTAAAAGCTACAAGATCTATGGTGCTCTGTCGGATGGAACTCAGAGAAATATTTACATGTAAGTGAGCTTCATATCATTTGAAGATCTGTCCTCTCCAAAGAGGTGGCGACTTTGTCAAGGAAAACACATTGAAGATTTTAGGAATGTTCCAGAGCTGCAATGTTGCTAGGTATTCTTCATGTGTTTGAACATTTGAGAAAGAAATTTTGTTTCCCTATCTAGTGATTTAGCACTACCAAAGGGAAAAGGGTAATAGCAGTTTTATATATACTTCGAAGTGCATGATATGTAATGTCTATTACATTTTGTGAAGTGTGTTTTGTGCCTCTAATAATCTTAGGGAATTTTTATTCAATCAATATTTTGTATTCATGAATGTTGTAATTGAGAACCTTTTATGAGGTTAGTATTGATTGAGTATCAGTTCATGAGGGTTTCCATGTGAAATGGAAAGTAAAAATATGCAAGGAAGACAAGTTGCACCAAGCCCTCAGAGGGATTTTGCTGTTGAAAGATATAGACCATTGGTTCTTAGTGGTATCAAAGGTTCTCGAAACTTATTCCTAAAAAAGTCAGGAAGCATTAGCCCAAATTCACAGCGCAATTTTTAGAATCAGCCTCTAAACATCTACGAGCATTTTTGGATGTGGTGGGGGATTTTGAGGTAAGTCATGAGGACATTAGCATGAAACTATTTGTTCAATCCTTGAAGGGTAATGCTAGGGATTGGTTCTCATATTTACCAACATGTTCTATATCCTCATGGTGTCAGTTCATGATAGCCTTTAATGAGCAATTCGGTGAAAGGGTGGATCTGAGTTTGGTAAGAAAGAACTTCATCAAGATCCATATAAAAAATGGTGAATTGATCCTTGCATTCAATCTTAGATTCACAAAGGCTATAAGGGATATCCCTGAGTACATAAGACCAAATGATGTTGAATGTTTGGTTGTGTATTTAGGAGCTTTTGACAAAAAGATGAGTTTCTTGTTAAGGGACAAGGAACCTGCAACATTACAACAGGCATTTCAGAGTGCCATAGAGATTGAGAATAATCTGAAATATTCCATGATGAAAGGGCATCTGGTTGCACATGTTGGTCTTCTCGGCACATTCCATAACACTGGAGTTCTAGGAGTAGATAAAGGAAGTGCTTCTGAAGATGGCAATATATCTCCTGCTGTGATTTCTTTATCATCACAATGTGAAGATCATAGTGAGCCCCATGTCAAGTGTCATCAAAATTTGAGCAACACTGATCAAAAATACTTTGTTCAAAGATTATATGATGTAAAGAAACAAGAAGGAGAATCACAATATAAGTTGTTCTCAAGAATTTTGGACTTCTTGATAGAAATTACCAAATATTCTAGACCTAATGATTCTATGTGCATTGATTTGTTCTGTGAAATTTATGAACCTGGGATGAATACACTTTTGGAATGTCTAAAGCCCCGTAGCTTTGACCAAGTCCCTGATTGGCTATGGATGATTGAATTAGCTAAGTATGGTTATGCACAAAGTGCAGACTCTCAGAGTCAAGACAATGATTATCCTCCTAAGAAAAGTAAGACAACAATGCAAGCAAGTGAAGGGAACATGTCAGAAGATGAGCATTACATTCAGCCCATGGTTGGTATGTATTCGACTCCTTGCAGCAGTGATGAAGTTGATGATATATGGGATGATGATAGAGTAGACATGCAAGAGTCTTTTCCTTGTAATATTTCAGAGGATGGAGAAGAAAATGAGGAACAAGGTATTATCCCATGCCATGATGTGATCAATGATCATGATGCTGAATGTGAAGTCTCAAGTACTCATTCTGAGGAGTTTGAGCATAGTTCATATACTGACTATTTGTTTTGTGATGAAAGCAATGGTGAGGCTGACATCTCTGATTGTTGTTCTGAGGATTGTGATTCCTTTTCTGAAGATGACGTGGAGGTGTACCCTTCAAATCAAGAATATATTGACAAAGAAGCTTCTGGTGAAAACAAGAAATGTGACTTAGATTCACAATCACTAGAGCATATTAACTACAAGTGGGATGCACAATTTGAACATAAACATATATATGATAAGTGTGTTGATTGAAGACATCATTTTGAATATGATGATGGTGATGACAAGTGTGCTTATAACCCTGCTCTACATGACTATTTGTATGAAGCAAAAATGGAAATATTTTTTATGCATGAAGAGTGTGAAGCTGAATACAATTGCTTCCTTCTTGATGCTCCTAATCTTCTGGATACCAATGCACTTGGTTGCCTCCCTGCTGTCCATAATGATGTTGATCTACTTCAGCCCTCACTTGGGGTTTTTGGCTTTGAGCTAAATGCAGACATGAATAATGAATTAGTGCACACCATAGAATCAGAGTGTCAGAAGATGTGCCCATGTTGCAGTAACCAGTGCATAGATAATCCTAAATATGAGTCTTTTTCCATTGACATGTGTTGTGTTGATTTACATGTTAGTGAAGATATTGTCTATCAGAGCTTTTAGTTTGATCTGCAGACTGATTTTGATGAAAATTTTTGTGATGTCAAGGATCAAGTGGACTATGAATTTTTTTATTTCCTAGACCAAGGAAATGAGCATTCAGTAAAACATGACCATGAATTGTCCAGGGAGATATGCCATGATGATTGTAATCTCAAATTAGTGTCTGATTGCATGTTACAATTTGACAGTGTAGCTGGTGGCATTGGAAAGCATAGTAATTCAATGGAACTAGCCAATGACCAAGCTAGTTTGTGGGTAGTTCATGACAGTGTTATCAGATTTTGTCTATGGAAGGCAACAGAGAATCAAGTTTTTGACAGAGGTAAAAGTTGGCTCTCATTTTTCATTTGGTGGCCTAGTGTCATTAGATGAAACAAAGGAATCAACAATGTGACTCTTGAATTTCCTGTTCATGGACAATTCTTGAAATGGTGCTTCATCTGAAGCATTTCTTTTTCCATGAACATTAGGTTAGGTTTTTGCTTTTCTGGTCAGTTTTCTTTTGCTGTGTCTGCTAACCTTGTCTGGTTAGCTCCTCCTTGTTTTTGGTTTTTTTTGTTCTGGTCTTCTCTCCCAGTGACCTGAATTCTTGCTATGCCCACCAGGGGCATACATCCCCCAACTGGAGCCTATGTTAGTGCAATTTCTTGTTTTCTCATTGTCTAGTTGTGTACTCTGGTTTTTCATGACTAAACTTTAGCTATGGGGTGTCTTTCATTTTAGCACGTGGGTTAAATGGCCTCCCAGAAGGGTTGAGTCCAACGTGCTAGTTTTGATCTACAAGGGACGGCCTGTGTTAGGGTTTCCTGGTTTTTCTCTTTTCCCTTTTTTTTGGTTTTTATTCCGATTCCCATTTCTCTTTTGCTTGCTTTGGTTTGTCTTTCTGAATCGGGGCGGAATGGATGCTTGAAGGGAACTGGAGCTACCAATTCCTGGAGTTCTAGCTCCTATTCATGCATCCATCCGATCGGTCTATCGATGAATGTTTCTTTTCCTTTCTTCCAAATTCGATTGTGGTTGTTTTCCCCTGCTCTGCTTGCTTTGTTTTCCTTTTTTTTTTGGCGGGGGCGGAACTGGGTCGGGGTTTGTCTTGGAATGTTTTGCGAAGTTCTTGTTTTCCTTTTGTCTCCGCCTCCGCAGCTTTTGGTTTTGTTTTGGCTCCGGCTCCGTATCCGCTGTCTTTTGTGGAGGCAGGGGCGGGATCGTTTCGGGTCTATTGTTTTCTTTTCTTTCTGGCCATTTGTTCTTTTCCTTTGGTGACCTGTCCAGCCGGTTCATGCTTCACTTATGGTTCTCCTAAGCCTTGTTTTCTATTCCTTTACTGGCCCCTTGTCACCATTTTACCAGCCCTGCTTCTTCTTTCTGTCGATGTGACTTCCCTTCGGCGGGACTTGGAGCTTTCGATATAACTCATGGTGATTCTATTGGGTCTTTCCAAAGATGTCTTGTAGTTTTCTTTCAGCGTATGCTATACCTTTCCGTGAGATGTCTCGGTGATGTCTTTTGTTACGCCGATCGGCGATGGATGATCTTAATGCTTCGGTGGGATTTATGTTTTTCAGTGTGTCTTCTTGGTGATGGGGTCAGGTCTTGCCGAAGGTGATTCAATATGTGACTTTCGGTGAAAGTCTTTACTTCTCTCAGCAAACAAGTTTCTAAGGGCTTGTAGTATAACAATGTAATGTCGCTGTGATGTCTCACCGATGATGGGTGCTTATACCAACCGACAATGTAAATATTAATCTCTTCGGTATGAGCTGGGGTCTTCGGCGTGAGGTCTCAGCAAGTGACCTTCGGTCTCGCCAATGGAACATATGGTGGTCTTCATTAGCATAGGCTCTGGGCTGTCTCAGCGACACTCAGGTGAATGAAAACCTTCAGAGAGACATGGTGTGTGGCAGGAGGTCTTCTCGATATCTTAATGTTATAGCAATACACAAAAGGAAAATGGTTTCGGTTGGTGTGAGACTATTAATGTCTTGGTAATCGATTGTAATCTCTCTTTCACTGACGGGGTGTTGTTCTAAGCTGAAATCTTACGCCAAGTGTGCCATGTCTTGCTGACTCATCTGCTCAATGAAACATGTGGACTTCACCATGATGTCTGGCCGACTTGGCCATCTCTTGCCGACTTGTGATGAGTGTTCGATGTAGCATCCGTCTTTTGGCCAGACCTTTCCCCGATTTCCTTCTGCTTGGTCATTGTGCCCGGTGACTTCGGTATGGGTTGTTCTCCTTGCCAGGACCTCTTGCCGACTTGGCTATCTCTCAACGACTTCTCTGCCCTTGCCCGCTCGAGCTACTAATGGGCCACAAATGCGCATGTGCGTCAGCTAGATGGTGATGTTTTAACTTCAGATTCAAAGGTGCCCGATGTTTACTTGGAGACTAATGTGCAGGCATGGGCTTGTTTTCAACGGTCGAGTGATTTTAAATGGCGATCACCCGATCTCTGCTGATCGACGATCAGTTTTCAACCTGATCTCTGTTAGGGTTTCTGTCTGTTCACACATGAATATTTGTAATATTCATGGTGACAGAAACTTGGTTGTTGGATCCGCTAATTGTGCATTCATGGCGATGTGACCCTGAGAGCAGGACGGCATGGCTCGAGTATGGACGCGCGGATTTGGCGGCGGATTTGACATCGATTGCCTGGCTTCTTTCGTGTGGGAGTGTATTTCCTACAACAACCTGACCCAAGGCATTTATGAGACCAGTGAGGCTATTAGAAGTGATGTTTTGGCCTGCGTGTTGTTTGGGGTTGGCCCAGTCATCCGAAGACGTGTAATCTCATCTGGCCAATTGCTTGTTGCTTCTCCTGTTCCTATAAAGGAGAGTTTTGTGGCCATGTGTGGGGGGTTTTTTTTTTAGGTTGGTTTGGTCCCTTAGGTTCAGTTCCACACTTTTGTTTGAGTTTGTGGATCAGCTTGAGATAGATTAGTGTTTAGTTTTGAGTCAATGTGGAGTCTGATGATTTGTAATTCTAAATCTCTCTGTAAATACAATCAGTTTGAGCAATGAATACATTAAGATGCTCATCTTTCATGCGTGTCAGCAGATTGTCTCCATTTCTGTATGCTCCAATCATTTAAATGAATGCATAAGGTGTCTTTGTTCATCTTCTCATACTTCACGAGGTTGTGTTATTTGTTGATAGGTCTACTTCAAGGAAGTAGTTAAATCCTTTGAGCAGGTAGCAGTGATTGTTTGTGTATAGGTTGGATTGGGTAAGAAGAATCTAATTGATACAAGAGTTGGATTGTCAGTGTAAGGCATTGATAGCTGATGTAAGGCATCAGCAAAACAAAATCCACTAGTTGAGGTCCTATTTGCAGATGAATTCCATCTTTTGTGTTTGACTCAGTGGCCCGAGATTAGGCACTGGTCTGTCCTGTGGCCTGGTCCCTCTCAGAAGCCTTCCAAATTTAAAATCATTGAATATCTTCAGTTGTCTTGCCCTACCTCCTGGTTACTGCAAGTATTGTGTTACTAGGAATCTAACCATATTTGAGGTTCTCAATACTTGGCATCAGGATTCATCTGCTATAAAAAGCAATGTCTAGTTTTATTTGAGGCATTGTGTGGGTATACCCGCCCTGGTTCTGCAGAGCCTAAAGTGCAGAAGATCTCAATCTTTGACTGAATCTTGTCAGTTGGTCTAGGTCCTCTGAGCTGCCCTTGACTGGAGATGGCTACTCCATAGGTAGAATAGGAGACCAACCTCGTTGCTCATTAAAAACAACCAATAAGAAGTTGGACTTGAAAATCAACCCTCTAGGGAAAAGGATGAAATTGATGATAAAATGGAAGAGCCTCTGTTGGTTGGGAAAAAAAGAGGCCCTATTCAGGAAGAGGATATACCTCTTGATAAAGAAGAAGAAGAAGAGAAGTAGGTTGAAAAAGAAGAAAAGGAAGAAAATGAAGTTGAACCTGAAAATCAACCCTCTAAGGAAAAGGATGATATTGATGACAAAATGAAAGAGCCTCCATTGGTTGGGCAAAAAAAAGGCCCTATTCAGGAAGAGGAGATACCTCTTGAGAAAGAAGAAGAAGAGGAGGTTGAAATAGAAGAAAAGGAAGATAAATACAAGCCTGAAGAAGAAGCTGAGCTTAAAAGGAGCCCTGAACTAGAGTGTCACATAGAGCTCAACCAAGAGGTAGAAAAGGTACCCTGAACAGAGGGTGTCACTGAAGAAAACATAGCCACCACTGAGTTGGATAAAGAAAAGGCTATATTGATTCAAGATTCAGATGATGAAGAAGAAAGAATGGAGCATGAAGACTTGGTTCATGAGGAGAAGAAGCTACAACTTGAACAAAGAGAGGAAGGTGATTATGAATCACCAAAAGAGGAGTCTCAGATACCCAATTGGTTGTAGAGGCAACTACAGAAGAAAGCCCCCATCCTTGTAGATATGAATACTAGACTTGAGGCTATCTTGGCATGAGCACAAACAAATCCAAAGAAATAAAAGAAGTTGAGAGTCTGATCGCATATAATAGTTGATGCATCTAGATTGAGGACCGTGAAAATTTCCACCCTAGTGATTGCAGGAAAATTGCAGAAGGGGAGTCCTTCAAAAAGGTAGGGAAGTCATGAGGGTTTACTAAGATGCCCACTATTGAGGAATACCCTCAACATGAAGGAGAGCAAGAGGTCGAGTACCCATGGTCACCACCTATCGCCTTTGCTCTTTCCAATACTGCCACTATTGCTACTACCCCGCCTCCTGTATTTCAGGCACTGCCCATTTCATCCCCACTTGCCATGGACATCTCTATCCACCTTGATTCCACCTCACTGAAAGCCCCAATTTAGGTGTGGTATTCTTCCTCTGCTACAACCTATCTACTATCATCCTCCTAATTGTCTCCCTCAACTACCAGAACTCATATGCCCTCTCTCTCCCTACTCGAGGCCTTTGCAAAGCATATGCAAAAGATACCCATCAAACTCTCTGGGGTATTAATGAATCCTATTGTACAAGAAACAATGGTTCAAGTTGTAGCTAGCCTCCCTATCCCTTCTCTAATAGAGCCATTGAAGATGGAGGCCACAATGCAAATATCAAAATAAATGGAGAGATGCCAAAGGGAGGCTACCAAGGAAGTAGCTAAGGAGTCTGAGGATCCTCTTAAGGATGACTATTATGAGCACCTTGAGGGAAAAGTAAATGTGACTATAGATGAAGTAGCCTATGAAGATGAAAAGTATTCATAGTCTTCAGAGGAAGACATAAAAGCACTCAATGAAAGATATATAATTGAAACCTCCAATCAATAGTTCAAAGAGGAGATGTCCCAACAGCTCAAGGATGTTGGGGAAGAATTTTGACCTAGAAAGCATCCCTGAGAGGAAAAGGACAACATTAATGATAAAATGAAAGAGCCTCCATTGGTTGGCCAAGACAAAGGCCTTATTCAGGAAGAGGAGATACCTATTGAGAAAGAAGAAGAAGAGAAGGAGGTTGAAACAAAAGAAGAAGAAGATCAAGAAAATCCTAAAGAAGAAGTTGATCTTAAAAGGAGCCCCAAGCAAGAGCATCACATAGAGCTTGAGAAAGAGGTAGAAAAGGCACCTTAAATAGAGGGTTTCACTAAAGAAAACATAGCCACCACTGAGCTGGATAAATAAATGGCTATACTGATCCAAGATTCAGATGAATACAAAGAAAGAACAAAGCAAGAAGACTTGGGTCATTAGGAGAAGCAACTCAAGCTTGAACAAAGAGAAGAAGGTGATCATGAATCACCAAAAGAGGAGTCTCAAATGATCAATTGGTTATAGAAGCAACTATAGAAGAAATACCCCATCCTCGTAGATATGAAGACTAGACCTGAGGCTATCTTGGCATGAGCATAAACAAATCCAAAGAAAGAAAAGAAGTTGAGAGTCTGATCACATATAACAGTCAATGCATCTAGATCGAGGACCATGCCAATTGCCACCCTAGTGACAGATAGAGGAGAAGGAGTCAGTTATAATATTTCCACCATTGACTTGGGTCCTACCACCAGAGAATAGAAGATTGACCACCTCCAAGGATCAGTAGTGACAATTGTCTAGCAGATGAATAAAGACCAATCTTCCAAGGAAGAGCTGAAAGCACAAGTGGCAAACCTCATCACCTATATTCAACAATGGACATCCACAAAGGAAGCTCCAACAAAATATTTGACACCACCTTCCCTACTCTCTAAAGGTGATATAGACAAGATGGAGAAAAGGGAAAGTTGGACCAAGGCTACTGAAGATTGGTTCCAGCAGGTGCTATACAATGGTGACATGGGTATACGACATGTTGCTAGGATGATAAAAAAGTTTTGAGATCTGCAAAAGCAACTTATGGACATAAAAAAGATGTGTCATAGATTCACTGAGCTTTATAGGATTACGTCTCCTAAGGTCGAGAACATCCTCAAGATGCCAGAAGGGACATGGGAAAAGGAGTTGGAGCTTGTCAAGGATGACCAATGGCTCATAGAGATCTAGTGAATGGGCGTCGATCATCAAAAGCAGGTATTTTAGGGAGTCTTACAAGATGTTGAACTCAACCTCTAGTGGGTTAGGAAGCATCAGACCAACAATGAAGACTATCTCAAGATGCTAACTAAATATGACATGCCTGCCTTGGAATTGGACCCTAAAAAGATCAAGCCACTCTTCCACAAGAAGATGGAACAAGGGGCAACCGATGTATTATTGCCAGACTTCATGGATTTTTCTACAAGGGAATTTTTTTTATCAGAACATGTCATTAAGGATATTCCTAAGTACACAAAGCATTGGAAATAGATCATAGAGAGGTTCAAGAAACTTACCTTCCAAAATCTCCAATCTAATATCCTAGAATGGGACAAGCTTTAGGCATTGATTGGTAAATTTTTAAAGTATGCCAATGTTCAAAAGAGCAAGGGAGTGCTTGTAATAGATGATGAGTTCCTGGCAATATAGTTGCGGCTAAAGGGCAAGTCAGTATAAGACAAAAGTGCTACAGTGTCAGGGCACTACAGGACAAAATAGGGAAAATGACAAAGATGTATTTTATATTAGTAAATTTTTGGGGTAGGTGAAACCCTAGCTTGTAATGAATCTGATCCACACAATGTAAATCAATCCTAGCCATTCATTTTGGCTTTGGAAAACTATAAATAGGGGGTCTCCTCTCATTTTCAAGGAGAGAGTTGAGTTGTTGTAATGACATGCTACATAAATTTTAATAGAACTTCATTGCTTTTGGTGGATTCTTGAATTTCTCTCATGTTGCATGATTATTCTCCTCATCTTTGGTAGATTTAGATTGATTTAGCTTGATGTTCTAAGTGTTTTCAAGTAATTTTAGTGACTTAGTTGATGTTGTTCGCTGATTTTGAAGTATGTCATTGTGTTGATGCTTTCCATGTTCATGCTTTTTGTTGGTTATTAATGATAAACAACTTTGTAAAGCTAGTCTGAACATAAATTCAATGTTGCAATTAAGTTTCATCTTTTATTCATGGTTTATGGTGAATGAACATCTAAAAAATATGTAGACCTTAGAAGATAACACTAGTTTCATGATATTGTGTGTCTTGGTTAAGTGGAACTCAGTTATAAGAAGGTTTTCCATTGTAGAATCCTCCATTATCACTGTTCATCACTAGTTGCAGGTCTAGGAACTTCCTCCTCCCTTTTCCCCTTTTGACCTTTCTTTGAATAATAGTAGTTTAGGAAAAGTTCTAGCATCATTGTAAAGCCAAATTTGATGTTGCACATGGAGTTTTATACTATTGTTTTGAACTTACAACAATTACATGCCACTTCTAGAATCTGAGGAACTCTATTTTAAGACCCAATCCTTTTTCAACTTAATAATTTTCCATGCCCCTTGTGATTACCATCAAATCACATCAATCCACTAAGTTTTTTTTGCAAGACATGACTTGACACCCGAGAGACCTTGGAATAATTTTCTTCAACTTGCTTGTAGGAAGTTATCTTTCTAGAGAGGTGTTAGCTCTCAAAAATGTAGGTTTGAACCACGAAAGGTTGCCAAGCTTTCACAACATTTTAGGGTAATAGAACAAAGCTTGAAACAATCAAACCTTCTACTCTTTAGGTGTTGCTAAACCCAGGTGGGTGTACCTTTTGAATTGAGCAGGCTTATCTTATGATTATCCCTCTGAATTGCTTTGTCCACAATGGCAGATGACAATGAACAAATGAAACCAAAACTTGATAACTATCTTTTGATTTAAATCCTAGAATGCTTAATTAACTGATAAAAAGAGATTGAATGAATTCAAATAATGAAATTGCTAAGACCAGTGCCTTATTGGGTATGCAGAGTCAAATGAAATAGAAGTGGGCAACTTATTCTGGTAGAAAATCAAATTGCAGGCATATGATCTATTCATAACTTGTATAAACAATGCAAGATTATGACTACTGAGCTCTTCTTTAATAATCTAGATGAATCTTCCTGATTACTATGATTAACGAAAAGGATTTAATCTCTACTTGAGAGAACCAGTCAATTAATCACACAAATACAACAAATGTGTATTGATAAACTGAAAGTAAACTTGTTACATAAATTTAAACAACCAGAAAGAATCAACTTGGAGACAACTTCAACAATACTTTTCAATAAGTTCAACATACAATTGTCACCAGAAATAACCTGCCACACAAGCTGGTTTTCATTGAATTCGCCATTTAAAAACATGCACATAGTCTTTGATAAGAGAAAATTATTCTACTGTAGCTATTCCTAACTACTGTATGTGATCTAAAATCTGATGTCAAATCTCATCCTCCTTAATTACAATCAAGGTGCATATATATACAGCAGTAGTCAGGAAATAAAATGCTTCCAAACCATGTTGGCCACCGTAGAAATCGGACTCAGAATCATGTCAGCCTCCAACGGCATTTTAGAAAATCTCACATGTCGGCCCACAACATTTGAATATTAATCGTCAATGGAACAGTCGCTAGGATAGCCTTGAAAGTATGCGGAAGGCAATTATATCGTCAATCGCTCTTGCCCGTGTTTCTCTATTCTTTGTATTATTTTATTTCACCATGACCACTCGCTCGTTACGCTAAAGTCAAGAAGTAGCCCTTTTCCTTTCTTACGTTTCGGTATAGCTAGTCACAGTCGGTGAGATATTATGTCAAAATCCTTTTGTCATACCAAGAGCACACTTTTTTCCTTTCATTATGTCACTGTAACTCTTTGTTTCTCTTACCCAAGAGCGCCTATCATGTGTGTTACTATAGCTTCTACCCCTCATAAAGACATCATAGAGATATCATCGGGTTACACTGAAAGCTTCCCATATAGCCTCATGTCATTGTGACAATCCAGAAGTTTTGCCGACAAAATCGCCACCATATTCCATTTAGCAAGACACCAGGCCCTTTGCCAAGACCACAAGATTTTCCCACTGAAAAGAATACACCACAAGCCATTGGCAAGACATAACCATGTCAGGGGAATCCTATACATATAATACCTTATTATACCAAAAGTCCCATACCATGCTTCTTTTCCATTTGCCGAGACAAAGCACCTCCTACACCGACAAAGATCCATAGTCGCCATAACATCCAACTTTCAACGAGACGTCTTGTAGAGAACTCCTTGCTTTACCAATATGTGTATCATCCCCAATCGCCAAAACAAAACCAAGGTCTCGCCGACAACCACCTATAAGTAAGATCCAGTCGCTGTGACAAATGATAAGTCTTGCCGATAGGAAATATAGACTTATGCAAGTAGAAAACACTCAATGGGTCAGGGAGACAATAGGAAACCTTTGCCGATATGGACTCAATGGGATAAGATAACAAAATATGGGGGAATTATGCATATGGTAAGACCAAATCTGGAAATTTATAGGTGAAAACATATGTAAAAACACCATATTTTTATAGTTCCAACAAGAGGTAGTGCACTTGTGTGCTGCCTGTGTTGAGAAGTGCAAAAATACCCATCAACAGAGATGTTGCAAATTAATGAATCAAGTATACCACAAGTTTGAGAAGTAGAGTGTGCGAAAGTGAATTTAGGTAGCATTACTTTAATGTGTTAGATTCCTAAAAGCAGTGAGCTGATGCTGTCTACAATTCTTCTTATCAAGGTTGCGGATGAGTTTAACTTGCAGTGGTGGATTATTTTGTAATCTTTTCTTTCTATAGGTAGTGAGCCTCCTTCTAGATATTGAGTCCTATATGTAGGCAGTGAGTCCTTTTGGGCAGTGATCCCTTGGTAGTGAGCCTCTTTGTATTTGGTTTTTGCTATTACTTTATATTGTGAGTTAATCCTCACCATTTTTTTTCCCTCATTGGTTTTTCCATGTAAATATGGTGTTTCCTGTGTTGATATTGCTTTTGTTATTTGCATTTCATGTTCATACTTAATAATAGAATTAAGTGGATAATAAATTGATAAGTGTTTGAAAATTTGAGTTTGTGTTTGGTGACAACTGATTCACCCCCCCTCTCAGTTGTCTTGCACCTTTTACAACATTCAAATCATGTAATTTAGAAGAAATTCCAACATCCCATACACAAACAATTCTTTCCAACCCAGGTTGAAAGACAAGGTTATTTGCATTCTTCATATTGTCAAACAAGAAATCTTCAAATGCAGGCTCAAATGATTTAGAATTTAATTTTGCAACAAATCCTTCGCAACGAACTCATGTTCAAAACACATTCACTATTGCAAGAAGTATCACAATCAACATTACCTCCTATAGCATCAACATGAATATTTGAAGCATATTTCTCATGAGGAATACTATAAGTTGCACACCTAGAGAAAAGGTCCTCATATGTGTCCATGTGATGAAAAAAATCACATTCTTTAGGTGAAAATTCATCATAAAGAAGTTCATCAACTATACCAACATTTTTCTTTAAATTTTCACTTTCTTGTACAGCTATATCTATGTTTTCCTCATGCAAAAAATTAGTGATAGCTTGAAATTTAGAAAAAGGGATAGAAGAAGGTAAAAGATTAAACAAGCAAGGAATTCCTTGTTCACCACTTACATCACTCACACATGCATTCTCTTCACAATCAACTTCTTGAATTGACTCATCTAATGAATCTCTTGTACACATTCCTTCTTCTTATTCCATACTACTGTAATAATCAACAACATCATATTCTTCACCATTAAACTGAAAAAAATCAGTTGTTTCTTTATTTCAACTTCTCACAAATGATTTCTCTAACTAAAATTCATTGCATACTTTTTTCATTTGCATTAGTGATACCACCATTTTCAAGAGTATTCCAAAAATCAATAGACTCCTTTGTCTCATTACCATGAAGACTTGCATTAATGCTACACTCAACACTTGTAGAATTGGCATGATCGAGTGTATCATAGCACTGTTGATAACATATATCCTCTTCAAAAAGTACATTCAATTCATATCCCTCACATGCTCATGTCTAAAAGAACTTGGAATCAAATTGTTGTTCACAACATCACATTCATTGCTTGAAGAGAAAATATCATCAACACAGTTTGAACTAAGATGATCATTCAAGAAATTATCAACACTATCATAGAGATCCATAATGTCATCATGCATTTGTGAGCATTGAAAAATATTGTCATCACCTTTATTAAAACACTTTTCACTTAAGGAGATCAATTCTATTTCCTCCTCTTGAGAAGATTCACAATCACCAAGATTGCAAATAGAATTGTAATGCCTTTGATCACCCATACAAAAATGATTTATAGTTGATTGCATATTTGCATTTGCAACACTAACATTGTCACCATGAAGAAATGAAACTTTAGAATCAACACAAAATTCTACTGCATTTTCAAATGAGATCAATGCACCTAACCCAAAGGAATAATCATAACACCTTTTCTCCTTGTTAGTAAATGAGAAAATGCTTTCAATATCATCTGCATCATTGCAACCTTCATCTGATACAAAAAAAATTCTCTCTATTTCCATATTTTTAAAGAGAATAGGGGTGTCTTCACATGTTTCATTCATCTCATCATGTGTCACATATTGACTAATATGACCACGTTCTTCATCTACACATATTTTCTCTATAGTTTTTTTCAAAAATAACATCTTCATACTACAAGATGCATTATCATTGTCTTTTGCTATACCATCTAGATCTATTTGATCAAGTCTGGAAAAAGTACCATCACATAGCTAAGTTAGGAACCACTTACAAACTACTCTATCATTTCTTCAATCATTGAAATCCATTTCTATATGCACTTAAGGTTAGGGGGCTTCAAATCAGCTAGCATGGTACTCAGACCTGGCTCAAGTCTTTCAAAAAAACCATCAATACATATTGATTCATCTAGTCTATTTAATACTAGTATAGGAAATAGATTTTTTATGAATCTATCATGAAAATCATAGGAGGATTCACCCTCAATTTTTTTTATCTCATACAATGCATCAATAGCTAACCTGGGTTCAACCTTATTTTCAAATTTCTCTTCAAATTCTTCTTGGGTATGCAGATTTCTATCCTCAAATAGGCATTCATTGTTTATTGATATTCCTTCAAATTGATCAATGAAAAGTATTATGAGCTCATTCCATGAATATATGGAATACATTGGTAAACCAGAAAACCAATATTCAACAACATTTTCTAAAGTTCTCACAAAAAACTTCATGATAGCACCTTCGTCTTCTATTTGATATTCCTTCATCAAATCAATGAAATTCTGTAAATGTTGTGATGCTGACTCTTTGAGATCTCTAAACTTGAAAAAATATTCATTAATTCTTCTTGGGATAGAGAGTGGATAACCCTATATTTTACTAAAATCCAGAGGGTTATATCTTTCATTAGAGAACACATTTCTTTGAGGACATGAATGTGTTTTATGCATGACATTAAAGCTTGTAGAGGGAGAACTAGAACAACCATACATATTGACAAATAAAAACTTATTCCCTCTACCACTATTTAATTCTCAATATCCCTTTCTTCTAGTTCTCATTTTCATTGAATAAGGGAACCAAAGTTTTCTAGGACTTTCAAACATGGTCTTCATACATAGACTTATTCTTCATGAAAACCAAAAAATTCCTAGATATGTTACAACTGCTATAAATTTTCCTTCCTGGACTGGAATCTTTGTAGATCTGAAACTTTCTTCACATCTTCATCATGTTCTTTTGGTAGAGTTTCCACCTTTCTTCATAGAGGACTGAACTTCAAGCAATATGGAATTATTTCAAAGATTAATTCTCTTCTGGGTCTTTTCGAACATCAAAGTCACACATAAATTATTTTAAATATGCTGCAACAAAACCTCCTCCAAGCCCAAAAAATCTCAATATTTGAACCAGATGTTCAAATTCATCAAATTCTTTTACTCTTTCCAAATGGATACTCTTCTGATGTCCCTAGTAGAGTCTCCAATCTATTGGTTCCCAAATTAGCTATCACTAAATCCTAAAGGTGTGCCATGCCTTATGCTCAGATTCAAAGAGATATTTGGCCAATGAATGAGAGAAAGTAATAGTAATTTCCTCCTACGTTTTGGGCTTTGAAAAACTTGGGAGGGTGATCCCACATAATGTACCTATGAATTTATGCAGCTATTAACCATGTACATCACAAATAGCAAATGAATTCTTATGTAATTTCTCAATAAATGGAATATTTCAAAGGTCTAGCTACTCCTTTACAACACTCAATATTTATAGAATGAGAATATGCAAACTTACACAAACCTTCTCAAATAAAACTTAATGGAAGATAGATTTTGTAAATTTGATCTTTGTGTGATGTGAATGACTTCGAGATGGTGTAATTTCAGACACAATTAATAGATTAGTGCTTAATCTTAGGGTGAAGAGTCAATTACACTACAAACCATACAATATGACATCAATTAACCTATTTATTTGTGAGAATTTGCACAATTGCATTACAATGTATGCATCCTATATTCCAAACTCGCCACTACTTATCAAATCCAAGGAATACTCACACAAATCTATGCTCTAATTAAGGTAATTTAACTGGTCCTTTGAACCAGAGCCATTAATCAAAACATACACTATTGGAAAGAAAACAGAGATTAATGAAATATCCTTGATCATATTTTCATTAATAACCTATGAGAATATTACAAATGGAGAGAACTGAGTTCAAAATATTGACAATATCTATTCAATAAATACTAGAAATATCATACAGTAAGAGGATTTGCAAAAAAAGGCTCAACTAATTAACCTAAAACTAGACTCAAGTTATGTTCTCTATGCTTGCATTACAATGTAGAATCAATACAACCACCACCCAAAGAAAATTACACTAAAAACTCCTCCTCATTTTTGAGAAAGGAAAAGACAAGAAAACCCCTAAAAATAAATCCATGGTAACACTTGGAACATCTCAGCTCCCTTGATCTACAACCAACTTTACATTTGAATAATGTCTTCTCATTCATTATTTTCCCTCTTTAATCTGCCTTTGTTTGTAATTCTCGTGCAAAACTTTTACTTGCTTGTAGAAACATGTTGTCTACCCTCATTTTCACTTTGCAAGTGAAAAATAGTACCTTGAGTGAAAATCCACTTACTAGTAGTTAAAAAATTTCTCTATAGAGAACATTTTTACACATATACAATCAATTTCACCATTGGAAGTTAAATATATGATTTAATCATACATTTTAACATTTTAAACTCTTTAACTTTATGTGCAATAAACTTGACATTTTAAAAAAAACTTGTCTGGCAACCATACTCTAAATTTTTTACCTATAATACTCTAGTCCTCACAAATTCTACCTCTCTCTACCTTAATCATGTTAGTTCTAAGGAAAAAATCACAACAATGGCCAAATCAGTGCTTGATAAAGGAAAATTCTTCCACATACTTTGCAATAGGGAAAAAGAAATCTTATTGCAGTCACTACAAAGGTCATTTTTAATGAATATTTTATGTTTTTGGCATTACTAGATACTTAAAAACATTTGAATCCTTCTTAAAAGTGTCTCCAAGACATTAGAAATGCTTTGGGCATCTTGTTGGAGGCTGCAACAATGTTTGTCAGCTTGTAAATGTGTGCAAAAATCTGCCCCAAGTCCAAAAATGTGAATAGACTTTTACATTTTCTCCTTCAACAACAAAAAACATTTAAAAGGTTTGTTAAGCATTTTCAAGGTTTAAAAAAGATTTAATAAAGTATTTAAATACTTTAGTCTCCCCCTTGCATCCTTCCCCAATTCCCCTCTATCTTTGTTGTCGTCACCAAATGGTCCAACGGGTTTGTAGGGAAAGCAAAATAAAACATTTAAAATGTTTGGAAAAGCCACAAAAATGCTTGCAATGGTTTATAAAGAGCTTTGGAATATTTTAATCTCCACCCAAAGGCTCTAGCCTCCCTCCTCGCTTCCCCTCTAGGACTGGCAGGGAAGGCTACTATTATAAATTTTAACTTTTATAAAGTTTTCCAAACATTAAATTTTCCCTAAATGCATTCTACTCACGTGCAGTTCATTCTTATAACATTTAAAATACTTAAAGTATTTTAAATATTACCTTTTAAAACATTAGAAATTGTGTAAATTTTAATTTCGTCTACAAACCAAATGGAGAAAATTTCACTACATGCAAATGGGGACCCCTGGAGCCATGATTTTTTACGTGTTGCTATAATCAATTATTTAAAACATGGGTTTTAAATCAGATTTTTCCCAACAATTGAAATTTTGGTACCTCCTTTGTAAATTGACCTGTAGGACATGTTCACCACAATCAAAGAGCATTGAAATAATGCATCATATGACCTTTTTTTTATGAAATTGGAATTAGATATGTTTTAGACCAAAACAAGAAATGGGTTGTCTTTAGAATTGTGAAATTTGAAACTTTTGGGAACACCAATTTTAGCTCAGTCATGGTTAGAAAAGAATTAAATAGCATGTCAAAACTCATCTTGGGGGCTTGAAACTGAGCAGGCGCATTACCATATGCACCAAAAAACATTCTACCTTGAATGGATTTGCAAGATGAGCTCTGAATTGCAAAATTTTAATCGGCGAAGATGGGCTCCAAGGTATATTTAGTAGGATGTAGACCTATGCTCTATCAACACATTGAAGAGATATAGGAACTTCAAATTTGAAAATTAGAAAGTTCCATCAAAAGATCTCTTAAAGATAAAAATTGCAATGTTGTCAAAGTTGCATTTGTTGGCACCATTGTTGCAATTTCATGGAAACTCACCTACATGATCTATTTTCAACTATGAAAATTGGGGATATGGGAGTGTTGACATAGGAGAAGAGAACCTAGAAACCATTTTTACAGAGCCCTAGACCCATTTTCCATAGGGAAAATGAGTCGTCGGATATCTTTAAAAAAGAACTTTTGGTGATTGGTACACATCATTTTCCCTTTCTCAGATTTGCATTTTGATTTTTGGTTCCATCAGTATTGAGCTCAATCTTCCAAATTCAAGTTTTAGGATGCATTTTGGAGTTAGTTTGCTATTTTTAATTTTTCTCCCCAAAGTGTTGTTTAATCAAGACCCCCATCCTTGAAAAAAAAGGAAATCAGTAGATTCACAATTTGACTTGATTCACCTCAAGGTTGTTAGTCATTTCATTGTGTGGATCTCATTTCCTAATGAAATAAAAGAGTATAGGTCCATTTCATATCAATTTGGTGGAATCCCTATTTCTCCCCAACCTATTTTCCAATGTTTCATTTTGGTGAACCTGACATTTTGAGCACTATAATTTTCTAATTTTGGAATCCACTTTCACCCTAGATTTAGATCTCACACTCATTTTCATTTCATTACATTGAATTGAATCTCATTTAGGGTTTTTTATCTTGCATTAACATTTCATTTCATTTAGGGGTTTTAGGATTACATCATTGCATTCTTGGAATCCAAAAAATACAAAAAAACAATCATTTTTCATATCATTTGCATAGCATTGCATCTTCATTCACTTGCATTTGAAAATTGAAACAAAATTGCACATCAAATTAGATCTCCGAGTTTGTCATTCTATCATTTTTCGCACTTGCATTCAACTTTAATTTCATAGAAAATTCAAATTGTAACTCATTGTTTCTGATAAGAATCTAGAAACCATTAAAATCACTTTTAAAAACCCTAACCTAGGACCCATTCACCCCTAGGTAAAAACCCTAACCTAGGATCCATTTTCCCCTAGGTGAACTAGTCCCTAATTAGGGTCATTTCCTAATTTTCTAGGCATAAAACATATGTTTTTGCATGTTACTTTATTGTTTTCAGTTTTCTATTTTAGTGTATGGAATTCTTGTTAAGTGAAATTGAGCCTATTTAGCTTCATTTGATAAATTTAGTGCATTGTAAGATTTCAAAATTGAAGGAACAAAAAAACCACTGAGAGGTGGGGTGAATCAGTGGACAACAATTTAAAACTTTCTAAGCAATGTAACAATAAACTCTAAAAACATAAACTTGAAGCAAAGGTAAGGAAATTAAACCAATCACACAAAACGCATCCCACAACACAAGGTGTGTGAGGAAAAACCGAAGATGGGGAAAAACCTCAGTGAGAATAGTTGTTGGAGGCTACTACTCCAATCCAACCTCACAATGAAAAAAGTTCTTCTGTTACAATGTATGGGCACCAACCCAATGGAACACCAATTCCAATTTTATGAGCACCAACTCAAAGGAACACCTATCCCAAGTTTATGAGCACCAACTCAAAGGAACACCTATCCCAAGTTTATGAGCACCAACTCAAAGGAGCTTCTACCCCTAATCAAAGCACCCACTAAGATGAGTTTACAACAAGAGATTTATGATTACAATTTCAGCATCATTGTTACAAATGAAATTTTGTAACTGAGAATATTTTTGTACTTGTGTTAACTTGTTGTCCTCAAACAACCTCTGCTCTTCAATCATTCACAACCTCTGCAAATACTCTTGGTTTCCTATTTTCTATTCCTTTAAAACCTCACAACATACTCTATGATATCCACTGCATCAACACAATAAGTTTCCGCAAAGACTTATCTCATGCCTTCTCACATTCCTACAGAAATAAAAAAATTCAACACTTAGGAAAATACATACTCTATTTTCATAGAGTTATCTTCTCTTCTCCAAACTTATTCTTCTATCTCACACTCTCCTCTACACACACACAAGAAGACTTACAAATGAATAATAATAAATATTTTTATATAACTGTTGTAGATCAAGGAAAAACAAAATTCGTAGCCCTGATCTTTGAACAAATAATTTTGCAATTTTCTGTTAGTAGCTTTTTGACATCTTTGTAGCAGAATTTCTACATATTCCTAAAGCAGTCTATAGAATATTAAAAACTCAAATCTCATTCTTCTTCTGTTATTCTATCTGCACATATTTAATTCTCTTCTTGAGCAGCTGAAATATTCGATGTTGCTTCTCCTCTTTAAATTGGCTTCCATTAAATAAAAAGCTTCTTTTTCTTTTTTAATAAAAAAAATCAAATCCTTGTAGCTTTGATCTGCCTAGTATTATCTGCAGCTTGCAAATCTGATTGCAATGTCTAATCTACAATAAATAATTTTATCTAGGGCATCCCCAAAAACTACAAGAGGTATGAAACCCAAATAAAAGCTTTGAATAATAATTTCATTGAGTGCTGCTACAGAAACTTCATTGCTAAGTAAAGAATCACTCAATAAAATATGATATGCATTGAAGGTTTGCTTTTCCTAGAAAAATCTACTATCAAATCAATAACAAATGGAAAAAATATTCTAAGGAATCTATAAGATGCATGAAATATAGACAAAAAAGATTTAAAAATATTTTCACTCAATCGCTGCTATAGAAGCTTTGCTGCCAAGCAAGGAATAAAATATGATTTTATTTGACCTAGCTCAAAGCAGCTCAAAAATAGGTAAAAATCTAATAATCATTGATCAAAAGACAACTACCATACCTTGTGTTGTAAAAAATTCCAAATAAAAGATTTAAACTTTAGGGTTCAACCAGTACCATGTTATCCTATAGCTATCAAAACATCTCAACACTGACAAAGATAAATCTAATCTTCTATAGTTGCACTCAAAAAAACTTTACACATCCACAAACCCTAACAGGATAAACTTTACATATCACTAAGTTGTCATACTTCCAATCTCCTTTAGCCAAGTCAGCTTTATCATTGGTCCAAGCTGCAAAGTTGGATTTTTTCATATTAAAATCGTAACTAGCTTTCTGAAGTTGGTTTGACTCTGTTGAACCCGTCATTGTGAATCTCTTGTCGCTAGGCAGTGAACTTCCTATCGCCTGAACTGTACTCAACTATAATGCAAACTAAGATGTTTTTGTAGCTATACCTGTTCCTGTAGCTACATACAAGCATTGTATTCATTGAGTTGACATCAATGGCAATCCAATGTCAACCAACAAAAGCTCAAATGCCAACAATCTCCCCCTTTGTCATTGATGTCGACTAATCACATCACTTATGCTATCAACTTAGGTTTGATCTCCACATCCTCCAGATAATTTCCACAACGTCACCCTGCAAAAATTCTTTCTCCCCCTTTGACAATAATGGCAAAGGGGTCAAAAAGATCACTTTTAGATTAGAGACCACTGTGCTTGCATAAATTGCAGACCATTGTCTCCCCCTGTGGCATAAAACTAAATAAACAACTGGCTAAACACACCACTTTCAGATTGTCTCCCCCTGTCATAAGCATAACAAGGTTCAAATTTTTCATTTAAACAAAAGATAATGCACGTTCCAACATAAAGAGCAGCAATAATCTTGGAAAATAGTAATCCTTTGTCTTAAGAAACATGGAAAGGGCAGAAAAAAATTAGAAATGACTATTAGAGTAGTAACCATTTATCCTTTAAGAACCAATGCTTCTTGAACTTCACACTTGACACTTCTATCCCCTTGGAGTAGAAAAAACTCAAGGATGGAAAATGAAATACAATAAGCTCGCCCTAGAACATAAACTTCCATATCCAACTAAGTGTTGGAAGAGGGAGATACAACTCCCAATATATTTCTAAAGTACTCAAATATCCCTTTGGGCAATGGTTTAGTAAGGATATCAGCTATTTACTCACCAATATTCACATACTCAAGTTGAACTTCTTTTCCACTTACTTTTTCTCTCAAGAAATGGTACTTAATAGCTATGTGCTTGACCTGTGAGTGCATGACTATATTTTTTAGAGATATTGATTGCACTAGAATTATCACACACAATGGAAATAGGTTTTGAATATTCTATCTAGATATCTGTTAGTGTTTGTTTCATCCAGAGAACTTGAGAGCAACATGAGGAAGCAACTATGTATTCTGCTTCAGCTATATATAATGAGATAGATTCTTGTTTTTTATTGTGCCAAGAGACCAATCTACCACCAAGGAAGAAAGCACCTCCACTCATTCTCTTCCTATCATCTATGCACCCATCCCAATCTGCATCTGTGTAAGCTTGCAAAGTAAAGTCATCATGTTTAGCATACCATAAGCCATAGGTCAAACTACCTTGCAAATATCTAAAAATTATTCTTACAACATTCAAATGAGATTGTTTTGGAGAAACTTGAAATCTAGCTACCATACAAACTGCTTGTACAATATCTTGTCTAAAAGTAGTAAGATACAAAATACTACCAATCATGGATCTAAACATGGTTTGATCAACATCTGGTGAATCATCATTCTTGGATAGCTTACACCCAGTCACCATAGGTGTACTAATAGGCTTACAATCATCCATTTGAAACCTTTTCAACATGTTTTTAGCTTACTTGATTTGTGAAATAAAAATTCCTTTGTCTAATTGTGAAATTTTCAAACCAAGAAAGTAGGACAGCTCACCTATCATTGACATTTCAAACTCTTGTTGCATTTGATCAGCAAATTTCTTGCACAAATCATCATGACTTCCAACAAAGATAATATCATCTACATAAACAACAATGATAATCATGTGATTACCTTCCACTTTGGTGTAGATATTGATGTCAACACATCCTCTTTTGAAGCCTTGTTGATGCAAATAGATGTCCAATCTCGAGTACCAAGCTCTAGGTGCTTGTTTTAATCCATATAGAGCTTTTCTCAATCTACATACATAATCTCCCTTTACAAGTGATTCAAACCCTTCAGGTTGCTCCATGTAGACTTCCTCATCAATGTTGCCATTCAAGAATGTGGGACTAACATCCATTTGATAAACCTTGTAATCTTTATATGCTGAGAATGCTAAGAACATTCTAATAGCCTCTAGTCTTGCAACTGGGGCAAAAGTTTCCTCAAAATCTATGCCCTCGACTTGAGAATATCACTTGCATACTAGTCTATCTTTATTTCTAATCACTTTACCTTCTTCATTTACCTTATTTTTTTAGACCCTTTTTTTCCAATGATGTTCTTTCCAATCTCCCTTGGAACTAAATCCCATGTTTTATTTCTTTCAATCTATTGTAGCTCTTCTTTCATAGCCTTTATCCAATATTTACTCTTGTTGGCCTCATTGTAATTATTTGTTTCTATTTTAGTTAGAAGACACAAGTTGACTTGATCATCATTTCTAGCATGTCTTCTTCTTGTTTGCACACCACTATCTTTGCTTCCAATAATCTTATTTTCAGAGCGGTACTTCTGAACATACTTGCTAGGGGGCTTGTTTGGAGGAATTTCTACTACTTCTTCATTTTCAGATTTCTCTTCACCTTCATTATGATGTTCTTCAATCCAATTTTATGATTTTTGTCTTGACTGCTACAAATATTCATCTATTCTCACATGTACACACTCAACTATTCTCTTGAGGCATTTGTTGAAACATTTATATGCTTTACTATGAGTTGAGTATCTTAAAAATATTCCATTATCACATCTTGCATCAAAACTACCATTCCCATCATCATCTTTCTTAATGAAACACTTACTACCAAAAACTTTGAAATATTTTACAGAAGGTTTCTTACCATACCATAGCTCATAAGGTGTCCTTTTGTTGTGCACTCTTAGCTGGGCTCTATTTAGTGTGTATATTGTTGTATGAAAAACCTCTTTCCAATAAACATCTGGCAGATTTGACTCATTAAGCATAGTTCTCGCTATTTATTTCATGGTCCTATTCTTCCTCTCAACAACTCCATTTTGTTGAGGTGTTCAAGTAGTAGAATATTGTCTTCTAATCCCATGTTGTTCACAATAATCTTCAAACTAATTTGAAGTAAATTCTCCACCATGGTTTGATCTTAAATATTTTAGCTTGAAACCACTTTCTTTCTCAACCATTTTTCATAATACCTTGAATCTTTCAAATGCTTGTGACTTATCTTGTAGGAAAGTTACCCAAGTCATCCTTGAGTAGTCATGTATCAACAACATAAATTATTTCTCACCATTCAAATATCTTGCCCTTGTAGGACCACATAAATATGTATGTACTAACTCAAGTGGCCTTGTGGTTGAGCATTCTTTAGTCTTGAAACTAACTTTAGTTTGCTTCCCTTTTTGACATTCATCACAAATAGTGTTTTCTAGTTTAGCTATCTTTGGCATGTGTCTCACATAACCTTTTGAGCTTACCATCAACAACTAATCTTCCATTGTTCTCTTTCCTGATTTCACATCCTTTGGAATCAAATGAAAAATTATAACCGCTGTCACACATTCGACTTACACTAAGTTGTGTTTCAGCCCTTCAACATAATAGACATCCTTTGTGAGTAGTTTCCCATCAATAATCAGGGTTCCTTTATCTTTTATCTTGATTGAGGATTTATTACCAAGCTTAATTGAACTATCGTTCCACTCTTCTAGTTGTTTGAACTTGTTCCTATTGCCATTCATGTGGTTGAAGCAGCCACTATCTATCTCCCACATATTTTTCTTCTCTATGTGTAATGTTGCTTCTGCTAACATTCTTGATTGAAATTTATCTTTATTCACTTATTTCCATTCTTGTTTGATTTCATTCTTCTTTGTTGCTACTTTTTCTTTATTTTTTATTCTTGGGGGCAGCAACTACATTCTTCTCAAGTTTAGTAGATCTTCTCTACAAAACTTTGTTGTATGTCCATAGTTATGACAATAGTAGCATTCAATCTTCTCCTTGAACATAGGAAAGTTGAAGCTTTTACCAATCTGACTTAAACTTTTACAATTTGCACTTCTATGTCCCAGATTATTGCAATTGTAACACTCTATATACGAATCTCTAAATGGTGCAAATGGATTTTTTCTCATGAAATTCGGAGCTTCTCTTTTCACCATTTTGCAATGAATAAACTTATGACCAAAAGCATTACATCTGAAACAATAGCCATAAAACTTAGCGGTATACCAATTTTTATACCAAGGAATACTTCTAGTTGTATCCATAGCAGCAATAGACCTTCTCATTTTTGGGGAAGTAGTATTAATGTGTAGAACAACAGTGTTATTCTTTGGGGTAGCATCATCACTATCTATTGGGGCAGCAACGTTTTCACTTGTAGCAGTGAAAACAATCTTCTTCATGGGTTTTTCACCCATATTAGAGCTCTCACCATGTTTATAGCCAATACCACAATAATCTTTGTTATTTTTCTGCTTACCAAGTATATCATTTAGAGCATTAGTGTTGCTCTCATTTTTCATTCTCAACTTCAGATCTTTTTGACAAGTTTCCAACTCTTTCCTCAGAGTCACTAACTCTTGTTCCAACACATGACATTCTTTTTTCTTTGCCTCAACTTCTGACTTCAAAACTTCACTTATTCTTTGTGCTTCTTCCAACCATGTCTTTAGAGTGACAATGCTCTTTTCTAATTACTCTTATTCTTTTAATTTACTACTCTTTAATTTGGTATGCTCTTTCTTCAACTTGTTTAATTCATCAAGAGCACAAATCAGCTCTCCTTCAAGATAAACCTCAACATCAACTTCATCTTCCTCATCACTATCAATTGCTTTTGTATTTCTAGATTGAGCATTATTTTCAATCTTTGAAGTCTTATTTTCATTTAGAACTTCTTGAGCCATGAAGAGATTAACCTCTTTCTCATCTTCACTAGAGTCTTTAGCTGAATCACTTTCATCATCTGATATCTCACTTTCAACAGTGAGAAGACTTCTCTTTCTTTGATAGTTTTTCTTCTTAGATTTGTAGAACTTCTTAGGTCTGAATTTTTTAGTTTCTTCAGTGTTTTCTTCCTTCTTCTCATACAGACACTTAGCAGCAAAATTTCCAATCTTGCCACAATTAAAACACTTGAAGGGAAACTTGTCCTTGTACTTGCTTGATCCTTTCTTTAGTTTCTTTACAAAATTTGCTTCAGCATTGTCAGGATTTTCTTGATCAACATTTTCAGCTGCTTCTTTTCCTTTCTTCACCAAGTTGAAGGAAAATTCTCTCTTAGAGGGTTCAACACTCACAGTCCTCATTTCATAGGCTAATAATGAACCAAATAATTCATCCATAGAGAAAGTCTTCATGTCTCTAGCTTCTTCTATGGCAGAAACTTTAGTATCATATTTTGTTGTTAATGACCCCAGAACTTTCTTGACAATTACATTATCTTCAATTTCTTCTCCAAGTCCTCTTATAGCATTAACATTCTCATCCACTCTTAGTAAGTAATCAACAATATTTTCATCTTCTCTCATCTTTAGGCCTTCAAAAAGAGCTCTAAGATTTTGTAACTTAGCTTCCTTCACATTCTCATCACCTTCATAAATATTTTGTAGCTTATCCCATGTTTGTTTTGCAGATTTTCAATGCATAACTTTGACAAACTTAGTAAGAGACAATCCACTAAGGATAGCATGCTTGGCCTTGGCATTGAACCCATATTCTTTCTTAGCATTAGGATTAGTTGGAGGAGTTTGGGGAACACTGTAACCATTTTTGGCCATCAACCATACATCACAACCTAAAGAGGATAGGTAGGTTTCAATTCTTCTACTCCAAAAGGCATAGTTAGTGCCATCAAAGATAGGTACTTTTACAAATGATGATTCATGCTTAGACATTGTGTTTAAAAAATAGAATCTACCCAATCTAGAGAAAGCTTTCTAATAGGGAACCTAATGCTCTGACCCAATTGAAGGAATACAAAGACCACTAAGAGGGGGGGTGAGTCAATGGGCAGCAATTTAAAACTTTCTAAGCAATGTAACAATAAAATTGAAGCAAAGGTAAGGCAATTAAACCAATCACACAAAATGCATCCCACAACACAAGGTGTACAAGGAAAAACCCAAGATGGGTAAAAAATTCAGTGAGAATAGTTGTTGGAGGCTACTACTCCAATCCAACCTCACAATGAAAAGGTTATTTTGTTACAATGTATGGGAACCAATGCAATGGAACACCAATTCCAAGTTTATGAGCACCAACTCAAAGGAACACCTATCCCAATTTTATGAGCACCAACTCAAAGGAGCTTCTACCCCTAATCTGAGCACCCACTCAGATGAGTTTACAACAAGAGATTTATGATTACAATTTCAATATCATGTTACAAATGAAATTTTGTAACTCAAAATATTTTTGTACTTGTGTTAACTTTTTGTCCTCAAACAACCTCTGCAAATACTCTTGATTGCCTATTTTCCATTCCTCTACAACCTCACAACATACTTTGTGATATCCTTTACATCAACACAATAAGTTTCCACAAAGACTTATCTCATTCCTTCTCACATTCCTATAGAAATAAAAAATTCAACACTAAGGAAAATATGTACTCTATTTTCATAGAGTTATCTTCTCTTCTCCACACTTATTCTTCTATCTCACACTCTCTTCTCTACACACACTAGAGAAGAACATTCACACACACAAGCAGACTTACAAATGAATAATAATCAATCTTTTTATATAACTATTGTACATCAAGGAAAAAAAAATTGTAGCCCTAATATTTGAACAAATAATTCTGCAATTTTCTATCAGTAGCTTTTTGACATCTCTGTAGCAGACTTTCTGCATATTCCTGTAGCAGTCTATAGAATATTAAAAACTCAAATTTCATTCTTCTTCTGTTATTCCATCTGCACATATTTAATGCTCTTCTTGCTTAGCTGAAATATTCGATGTTGCTTCTCCTCTTTAAACTGGCTTCCATTAAATAAAAAGCTTCTTCTTTTGTTTTTTTAATCAAAAATAAATAAAATCCCTGTAGTTTTGATCTTCCCAGTATTATCTGCAGCTTGTAAATTTGATTACAATGTCTAATCTGCAATAAATAATTTTATCTAGGGAATCCCCAGAAACTACGAGAGGTATGAAACCCAAATAAAAGCTTTGAATAATAATTTCATTGAGTGTTGCTACATAAACTTCATTGCTAAGTAAAGAATCACTCAATAAAATCTGATATGCATCAAAGGTTTTCTTTGCCCAGAAAAATCTAATATCAAATCAATAATAAATGGAAAAACTATTCTAAGGAATCTATAAGAGGCATGAAATCTAGACAAAAAATATTTAAAAATATTTTCACTCAATTGCTACTATAGAAGCTTTGCTGCCAAGCAAGGAATAAAATATGATTTTATTTGACCCAGCTCAAAGCAACTCAAAAATAGGTAAAAATATGATAAGCATCAATCAAAAGACAACCGCCATACCTTGTGTTGTAAAAAATTCCAAATAAAAGATTTAAACTTTAGGGTTCAACCAACACCACATTATCCTATAATTGTCAAAACATCTGAACACTGACAAAGATAAATCTAATCTTTTGTAGATGCACTCAACAAAACTTTATGCATCCAAAAACCCTAGCAGGATAAACTTTACATATCACTAAGTTTTCATTCTTCCAATCTCCTTTAGCCATGCCAGTTTTATCATTGGTCCAAGCTGCAAAGTTGGATTTTGCATATTAAAATTGTAACTATCTTTTTTAAAGTCAATTTGACTCTATTGAACCCATCACTATGAAGCTCTTATTGCTAGGCAGTGAACTTCCTATCACCTGAATTTAACTCAACTATAATTGCAAACTGAGATGTTTATGTAGCTATACCTATTCTTGTAGCTACATAGAAACATTGTATTCATTGAGTTGACATCAATGGCAATCCAATGCCATCCAACAAAATCTCAAATGCCAAAATCTTCATCTAATGCCAACAAAAATTGCATTTACAAAGACATCATTTTTTAGGTTTTTTGCATAGAGTAATAAAAAACTTACCTTATTTAGAATCTGAAAATTGCATTTACATATTACATTGTAGGTCATTGCATTGCATGTCAGCCTCTTTTCATTTTGGGTTTACATTGAGTTTTTGAAACTTGTATGAGCTTTACAACTTGGTGTCCTATTAGCAATACTATTGTGAGATGTAGTTCGAGACTCATGTCATCCTACAATACACCATTCGCTGTAGATCTTGGGTTCTCCAACTCTTTCACTAATAGTGTTGATAATCAACCCTCTATGGATCATAGCCTTCATACCTCATTTCCAATGACTTCCCTACCTACAAATAATGTGCATAATATTTCTAATATCCCGCAAGAAAACATAAGAAGGATGGATGAAGAAATAGGAAATTTGTGAAACTTTGCGAGTTCTAAAAACATTGATACTAGTGCCATTCCTACTTTAGATAATGTGAGGAAAATTTCTTGAAACAAAACATGGAATAGAGATTGTGCAAATTCTAGCTCATATTGTTGATAAACATGCCCCTACCATGATTAGTTGTGCTCAAGCTTTGGGGTACACTCAAAGCCAAGGTAGAAATTCAATTCCTCCTTCCATAACCCTTACCTCTATTCCTACATACACTAGTACTCATGTTACCAAAACCATTCAAGCTACTAGCAATGTCAACACTTCCTTAGGTATTTCCACTGTAAATCCTTCTACCTTTGTGCATTCAAATCTCATATCTCCTCAACCATTCCCCCTCAAAAATCTATAAGTCACTTTCCCTCCACATTCATACACCACTCCACCTTATTCACCTCCATATCAAAATACCAACAATGATCCCATCCTTTGTTGGAAACACAAGGGAAAATAACTGAGAGGGGGGGGTGAATCAGTTGTCACCAAATTTCAAAATTATTAAACTTATTAATCCTTATTCTCATATCTGATCAATATCAATAAAAGAATGAATCAACAACACATCAGAAACACACATAACACCAAGATTTTTATGTGGAAACCCTGTTAGGGGAAAAACCACAGTGGAGGTCAGTCCAAAAGATTATACCCTGTTAACAGTATAAGAAGAATAAATGGGGAATGCACATGCATTCAGGTACAGTTCCTAGAGCTCACTACTCAATTACAAAGGAAGACACACTGTCTTACAGAAAGATTCAGATTACAGCCATCTGGATTTTGAACTGAGAAAATAGCCTCTGCTAATGCCTCATTACAATTTTGGTTAAGCAAATGAACACTTCTTCACTCTTCTTGACCCTTCTTCACACTCTGCTCTACCTTCAAATGATTTAGAACATTATTCACACATTGCACACATTTGGAATCCACTAGTATTGGCATTGGTGTAATTCAATTCGAATAAAAAATCACTTATATATATCCGCAACAAGCAATTACATCGCTACAAGTCAGCCACAAAGAAATAATAGAATAAATACAAATTGTCTACCCAAATCAATAAAGAATTTTCAATGTGAATCAACAAATGTGCCACAACTTAGTGAGGAGCCAAAACATCTCCAACATGAAAACACTTCAATTAATTTCTCCTCGAAGATCCACAACACACTACAAACACCATGTCGACCAAGAACAAGAAAAACATGAACACGCAAGAGAAAATATCATATCACAAGTACAATGATCAATGAAAACATGCAACATAGATATAGCACAATCTAGAAACATCCAAAAACATCATGAATCACTAGAGAAGCATCTGCATAAACTAAACTAACTGGAATCACATAATCTTCAATCAGGAACACCAACTAAAGTAACAAAAAAACTGTCAGAATGAAAATCTTCATAACTTGATCAAATCTTCACGTGGATCTCTGAAACTCAACATGGATAAACTAGATATACTCAACAAGAAACCCTTTAGTCCACAACCTCTAAAAATCAATGTACGAAATTCACTGACAGACAGAACTTCACTTCACCACTAACAACCTGCAACTCATTTTATTAATCTTTTCTCAATATCCTTGACATATACAACTTCAAATGAATTGATGCTAATAGTGTTGACATCAATGAAAACCACATATCTACAACACAACCACAACATCCAACAATCTCCCCCTTTGACATTGATGGCAATACATGATGTGAAAAACACCAACAATGCAATTGCACATACTCCTCCCTAGGTTCTGACTCTTTTCTCCTCAACATGACTCTTCTCATCACAAGGTTCTTCTCCCCAAAAAATTTTTCACATGACTCTTCTCCCCCTTTGGAATCAATGAATAAAAAAGATCTCTTTTCTCCACACAAACTATGAACCACATATTTGAACAACTGAACATCTGACTACTCCCCATGAGTAGTAGCCACCACAACATCAATCCGAAACAAGATATGACTATGAAAATAATAGACTGATGCAATACAATGCATCTTAGTTCTGATTAGGAGGGGTAATCACCCATAACTTCCCTTTGAGATACTCAAAAGTATCCTTAGGCAATGAATTTGTAAGGATATCTGCAATCTGCTACTTATTAGGCACATACTCCAATCTGACTTCCTTTTCACTTACCTTCTCTCTCAAAAAGTGAAACTTGATAGATATATGCTTGGTATTTGAATGTAGCACTGGATTCTTAGAAATGTTAATAACACTTGAATTATCATAGAATATAGCAATAGGCTCATCATACAAAACTATGATATCCTTCAACATATGCTTCATCCACAACTCTGATAATCATCTTACATTGATGTTCAGAGGTTGTGGACTAAAGGGTTTCTTGTTGAGTATATCTAGTTTATCCATGTTGAGTTTCATAGATCCATGTGAAGATTTGATCGAGTTATGAAGATTTTCATTCTGACAGTTTTTATGTTGCTTTAGTTGCTATTCTTGATTGAAGATTATGTGATTCCAGTTAGTTCAGTTGTTGTGGATGCTTCTCTAGTGATTTGTGATTTTTGTGGGTGTTTCTAGATCATGCTCTATCTATGATGAACATCTACATTGATCATTGTGCTCATGATCTAAGATTTTCTTTTGTATGTTCATGTTTTTCTTGTTCTTGGCCGACATGGTGTTTGTAGCGTGTTATGGATCTTCGAGGAGAAATTAATTGAAGTTTTTTCATGTTGGTGATGTTGTTTTGGGTCCTCACTAAGTTGTGGTCAACATTGGTTGATTCACATTGAAAATTCTTAATTGATTTGGGCTGACTTTTTGTATTTATTCTATTATTTCTTTGTGGCTGACTTGTAGCGATGTAATTTCTTATTGCAGATATATATAAGCAATTTTTTATTCAAATTGAAGTGTGCTAGTGCCAATACCAGTGGATGTCGAATGTGTGCAATGTGCAAATAATGTTCTAAATAATTTGAAGGAAAAGCAGAGTGTGAAGAAGAGTGAAGAACCGGTCATGTGCTTAAGTAGAACTGTAATCAGGCATTAGCAGATGTTATTTTCTCAATTCAAAATTTGGATGGTTGTAATATGAATATTTCTATAAGATAGTGTGTCTTCCTTTGTAATTGAGCAGTGAGCTCTAGGAAGTGTGCCTGAATGCATGTGCATTCCCCATTTATTCTCAAGTATTGTGCTTTGATACCAAAGTTTTGTCTATCGGCGAGTTTCATACATTGATGTTTAGAGGTTGTGGACTAAATGTCTTCTTGTTGAGTATATCTAGTTTATCCATGTTTAGTTTCAAAGATCAGCATGAAGATTTGATCGAGTTATGAAGATTTTCATTTTGATAGTTTTTTTGTTGCTTCAGTTGGTGTTCCTGATTGAAGATTATGTGATTCTAGTTCATTCAGTTGTTGTGGATGCTTCTCTAGTGATTTGTGATGTTTGTGGATGTTTGTAGATCATGCTTTATCTTTTTTGCACATCCACATTGATCGTTGTGCTCGTGATCCAATATTTTCTCTTGCATGTTCATGTTTTTCTTGTTATTGGCTAACATGGTGTTATTGTGGATATTTAAGGAGAAATTAATTGAAGTTTTTCAATGTTGGAGATGTTCTTTTGGGTCCTCACTAAGTTGTGGCCAACATTGGTTGATTCAAACTAAAAATTATTTATTGATTTGGGCCAATTGTTTTTATTTATTCTATTATTTCTTTGTGCTCGACTTGTAGCAATGTAATTTCTTGTTGTGGATATATATAAGTGATTGTTTATTTGAATTGAAGTATGCCAGTTCCAATACCAGTGGGTGTCGAATGTGTGCAATGTGTGAATAATGTTCGAAATCATTCAAAGGTAGAGCAGAGTGTGAAGAAGAGTGAAGAAGAGTGAAGAAGTGTTCGTGTGCTTAACTAGAACTGTAATTAGGCATTTGCAGATGCTATTTTCTCAATTCAAAATCTGAATGGTTGTAATCTAAATCTTTTTGTAGGACGGTGTGTCTTCTTTTGTAATTGAGCAGTGATCTCTAGGAAGAGTATTTAAATGCATGTGCATTCCCCATTTATTCTTCTTATACTTTTAATAGGGTATAATCTTGTGGATTGACCTCCACCGTGGTTTTTCCCCTAACAGGGTTTCCACATAAAAATCTTGTTGTTATGTGTGTTTATGATGTGTTGTTGATTCATGCTTTCATTGATATTGATCAAATATGAGAATAAGGATTAATAAGTTTAATAAGTTTAAAATTTGGTGGCAACTGATTCACCCTCCCTCTCAGTTGTCTTCCCTTGTGTTCCCAACATCCTTAACACACTTTTGAAAAACATGTCATCCCTTCAACAAAAAATTGCCACCTTAAATGAAAACAAAAATGACCAACCCTCACAATACATCAAAACCAATCCCTTATCTTTGGAGATATGGAGAACACAAATGCCACAAGATATAGAGGTTCCTAGGTTTGAGAAATATGGTGGGAAAGGAGATCATGTTAGCCATGTTTCCACTTACACCACCCTATGTAGTGAATTCATTTTTGACACTCTATGTAGTGACTTCATTTTTGAAGATAAAATCTTGGCTAAGTTTTCCCTATATCCTTGAAAGATTCTACTTTAGAGAGGTTTTTTTCCTTAACAAATAATTCAATTGGTTCATTCAATGAATGTATTGATTCCTTTTACAACCAATTTCAAATTCACATGGGTCATAAGATGACCTTAGCTGATTTGATGACATGTAAATAAAAGGATTATGAAAAGGTTACTAATTTTATAGCACAATATCAAATGCTTTATTCACAAATAAACATTAAGATTTCTGATGTCGACCTTCAAAGAATATTTATTTCCAATTTGAAAGAAAAAATTAAAATAAATCTTGAGATGATGAGATTTCCTTCCTTCACACAATTTTGTATAGCCCTTCATGATTATCAAAATTTGATTAGTAGTCGTGAAGAGAAAACTCCCTCTAACCATTCTGAAAAGTCTGAATCTACACCTCAAACCAACTACCAACCTTTCAAGAAACAAAATAAGGGCTTCCTCAAACTTAACCCCCCTCAATCCAATAAAAATGTTAACAATCAAGTGGTTGCTATAAAAATGACAAAACCATATTCTTTTGCAGATAGAAATAGACAATTCACACCTCTACTTGATACCCTTCATAATACAATGTTACAACTCTTAGAAAAGAATTTGTTTTCCTTGCCTCCTATTAGAGATCCTGATCCTACTAAGCCTTTACCTCCCAATTATAGGACAAATGCTTATTTCCATTTTCATTGATACAAAAAACATTATATAGCATATTACAAGAATCTTAAACATCTTGTGCAAGAACTCATTGATTCTAATCATATCCTAATTGGAGGTGTTAATGATTAAGGTAATAAGTTTGTGGCCCCTCCTAATCAAAATTTGCAAATCTTTACCAATCCTACGTGTAATCTTAATATCTCCTTTTTCAAAGCTAGTGAAACAAAGCATGATGTGATGAATGTTGACATAGCTAATGAAAACTTGAAAAGCAACCTTGTGGATAGTGTGATTGAATTTATTGATACTAACCTTCGTAAGGGCCCATCTAAGGTGTTGCTTGATATTGCTTTCTCACAACAAGACATAATTAGAAATGCACCTGATGGTCCTCTTTACATAGCTAAAATAATAAATGGAAAGCCTACTAATGGGATATTAATTGATCTCGTCTGTGTAGAGAACGTGATCACTGAAGAATTCCTATTTGTGCATGAAATTTATCAAGATACATATACAAAATTGAAAGAATGGATCAAAACACATAATGGTTTTCTTTCCCTATGATTTGCTTCATAAATCTACCTCTAAAGGTTGGACCAAAAGAATTAACTGTCTCATTCACCATCATCTCATCATCAGACCAATTTCATGTGAAGTTAGTCTATCGATGGATTCACTCCATGAATTACATACCATCGGTTGTGCATAAATGCTTAGAGTTTCCATTTGGAAATAAAATATTTACTATGCACCGTAGCGGCTTTAATCCTGTGTCTTACTGTGGGAACTTTTCATTGGATTTCTTTTGGCCCAAGCCTATTGAACCTATTAGACCCCGTGAGGACTTCTTTTTCAAATCCTATCAAAAATTTAAGGCAAAGTACATAGTAGAATTATCCCTTAGAAATATGCCTCAACCCATGATTGAGCCACCTATCCTTAACAAAACCATGATTGAACCAAAAGCCCTTCTAAACATCCAAGACTAACCTATGAAAAATCCTTTACCCATTTTATATAAGATACCATGAGATAACAAAAAAAAAAACCTTTGCACCTCCTAAAGTCAAAAAAGTTTACAAATCTAAAGAGAAAGTGGTTGAACATCCTCCCATGGTTCCTTTAGTTCCTCCCTTAAGGGAAGAAAAGAAACCCATGGTTGATAAACCCACTCCTACATAAACACAACTTGAAAATAAAATGAAAAGAAATTAAAATTCTAGAGAGTGTAGGCATAGATGTCATGCTATTGCTTGTTCATTACAAGCAAAAGAAGAAAAGAATAATGTAGAAAATAAAAATCCAAACTCGTCTAAAGCAGTGCATGATACCTCTCCACTATCACCGCAACATAAAAAAAATTCTATGGATATTATCATTAGACCTCCCATTGTGATTAACTTGGATGATGATATTGAAAGTGCTGAGATTGATGAGGAAGTGCATAATGAGTTGAATCCAATGTTTTCATCTTCTATGAGCTTAAACGATGATCCTCCTAATAAGAGTGTTGAGCATGGTGCATGTCCAAGTTTGGCACTTGATGTTGTCCCTTTGGCTAGTTTTCCTCCTTCCGCATATATTGATCAAGATTGGGATGTAGATGACCTACTATAGGTTGACTCACATGTTCCCTACTAGTCTTGTCTATGTTTTATTTTGCATGTTATTTGTGTGATTACATATGTGTGATGTGATCCCTCATATTGTTTTTTTTTATGTATCTCTCTTCATTTTCTTTCCTTTATTTGTACCTACATTTTTCTATATGTCATAAACATTTATCTTTTCATTTGTCTTGTGTTTTCCTTTTGGGGATGACACAAGGAATCAAGAAATCTAGGTCTCTTCTATGTTGACTCAAAAGCATTTTCTTTTTTTTTGCTCTTTATGTGTCATTCTTCCTGTTCTACGAGTATTTGGGGAATAATGATGTTTTCGAGCTCTATAATGACATTGTAGCAAAGACATACTAACCCTGAATCCATAGATCTATTATATATTTTGGGGGAAACCCCTTCCTCTTTTTTATGATGTAGTTTCATTTGGGAACATATGACTTGCCATAGGGATTTCCAAGTAAGCTCGCATATCTTCTTTATGCTTAGGATTGAATATTTTCTAATTTAAAGCTATTTCTCACAACAATGGTGTTAGCAATTGCTTTAAAGTGGTGGCATACATCGAAACTTATGTTTTGTTGTGTGATTTTATTTATTCTTGTGATGTGTCCTTTTCTTGGTGGTTTCATTGGGTTTGATGTCCTCAGAGAGTGTGATATCTCTTAGCGTACGAATTTCCTCTAAGTGGTGATGTTATGCATTGCATTCCCTAAGTTGTGATTCTCTTATTCTACATTTTTCCTCTCTTGGAGACATTAGGCATGATGATCCCTAAGAAGAGACCTTACATGAATTAAGAAAAATTCCCTTTGAACAAACCTTTACCCACATCCCTATTCGTAAGTGTTTAGCATAATACAACTTATTAACCTTCTGAACCTCAAACCACTTTTTAAGGCCACCAAGTATAACACACCTTGCTTGCTAGTAGATCCTTCCCCTTGTTCATGTTGTGCTTAGCATAACGTAGCTTGTTAGGCCCTATGAAGCTCGAAGCTGAAATATGTGTATGGTTCCCTATCAGATTTATCAAAGGGATAACTTTGGTATGGTAAGTATAGTGAGAGCCTATAGACTTGGCATGAATTTCTCACTAAGCCACTTTATTGGGGGCTCACCTAGTGGACGACCTGAGGTTCCATTATCCCAGAGTGAGTGTGAATGTCATTTGCATAGTGAACATCAAATTTTTCTTGTGAACGTGTTGGAAAAATAGCCTAGACGTGTTCCACATCGCATTGGATGGTCAAATCTTGATCCTCCCCCTTCCATAGAGAAACAACCTACACATGTTCCACATCACCTTGGATGGTCGAAGCTTGACCTACCCCCCTTTCTTCAATTCTTTGATGTTGTATTATTGAGTATCTTTGTCATTGTTGTATAAATGTGTCTTGAATGTCTACTTTAGTTTGAGTTTGACACAGAGTCATCCTCTCACTAAAGTGGGGGCTAATTGTAGTGTAGGAAAAGGTATCCCTTTTCTCACTTAATTTGGGAATGATTAAAATGAAATGGACATAATGATGCCTTAATTTAATGTTGTAATGTGTATTTTACATATTCACATTGATTTTAGGGCCTTATTAATTAAAATGGAATTAATTGTGCCTTAATGTGGTGTTGTAAAGTGTACCTTTATACTTTCACACTCATTTAGGGCTTTATTGATTAATTGAGGTTAATTTTCCTTAATTGGCCCCTTTAATTCAAATCCAGGCCTAATCAATTATAATTTTCAGAGAGGAAAACTAGACATTCATTAATGCCATAACATGACACTTATCATTGAGAAATGTGTGTCCTAGGTAAGTGACCTAGGACCCATTCACCCAAGGGAAAATGGATCCTAACTTAGGCCTAGGACCTAAATTTTATTTTTTTTGGCAGTATTTTAATGATTTCAAATGTATATTCTTATGTCGGCTTGTGTTATTTGAATTTCGGGAAATTAATGGGTAAAAGCACAAAGTTGTGTCACACTTTTAGCCAACTTATCAGCACAACTGAATTTAAGTATTTCTAACTAAAAATCAATTTTGGTCAAACATATGATCTAGTAAGATTCATTCTAGCTAAGTTATATGATTCCACAACTTTTTCATCTAAAATTGTTGGCTAAAAATGTATGGAGCATCACTTTGAGTCCAATTTACCAAAAAAATTAAATTATTTGAAAAACTTGAAGTTTCAATAACTCTTGCTAATGTAAACAACATTTTTTTAAATATATAAAAATTCCCTTTTGTAGATCCATAAGTGTAGTTTTCAAAAATATATTTATTTTAATAGTTTAATTATTTTTTATATTTTATTTTTTATTTTTACTAAAAGTAGGTTTTCAGCACAAAATATGAGGTTGATTACTATGCCAAGGAAAAATACTAAAACTTATTAAAAAAAATTGAAAAAAATATGATGCACTAGATAAAAGAATCTATTATAAGATGGTATAATTTTGTTTCCATTTTAGATAAATATTTAATATGAAAGTTGACATCCGATGAAAATAGTTGTTTTTTGATTCACGCAAATTTTAATATTTATTGAAAAATATATATTTATCAAAATCGGAAAAAAATATATCCATGCACAAAAATTTCAAGTTATAAGTACACACAAAAAATTTGAAAGAAAAAAAATAAAATTTACTATAAAAGGTTTGACGTCCCATGCAACTTCATTTTTCAACATTTTATCAGCAACTAAATTATAGTTTTAATTTATTAAAAACTAGTTTAAAATAAATTTTTATATTTAAAAACATAAAGTATACTAAAAAATACATATTTTACTAGTTTACATCATTTCAAAATTCAAAACATATATGCCACTTTTTAGTGATTCAAGTTTAAAAATTGGATCAGCGTTGGCTGTTTCCTTTATAAAGTGTGACATAGCTTTGTGCTTTTACCCTAATGTTACATTCCTATAAATATAAGGCCGTTTCACTATGTTTCACCTAGCAATTTTGGTCTAAGAATTTCAAGCAAGCTGAGAATTTTCAAGACAATATTCCTATAGAAATTTTGTGAGTTCAAGGAGCATTTCAAGAGTATTTCAAAGCATTCAAGAGTAGATTTAGTGAAGAATTATTACAAAATCAAGATCCTATTATCATGTCAAAGTCTTCTTTCATCATGCATATTATTTGAGCTAATATGTTTGTGTAGTTTTCAAGATCCATTCAAGCATTCAAAGGCATTGTTTCAAGACAAGTTTCAAGATCAAGATCCACATCCATTAAAGCGATTTCATGCAAGTTGTAGATCTACATTCCAAGGTTCATCCAAGGGTTTTGTGATTTGTGATATTACATTTTCCATTCATCATTCCTTCATGTTTCATTGTTTCATTACAAGGTGTAATTACCAAAATAGGGTTTGACCAAGGAAAACTCCCCATTCACCAACAACAAAACCTTTTTCCCTCTTGATTTGTGTTTGCAGATTTTAGGTGAAAGATCTCTTAAAGATAAAAATTCTAAAGTTGTATTTGTTTTCATCATTGTTATAATTTCATGGAAAATCACCTACAAGATTTATTTTCGGTTGTCTGACTATGAAAATAAAGGATCTAGGAGTGCATACACAGGAGAAGAGAACCCCAAAACCATTTTTACAGAGCCCTAGACATGACCCATTCACCATAGGGTGAATGAATCCCTAGATAGATTTGAAAAAGCACTTTTGGTGATTGGTACAAATCATTTTCCCTTTCTCAGATCTGCATTTTGATTTTTGGTTCCATTAGTATTGAGCTCAATCTTCTAAATTCAAGTTTTAGGTTATATTTTGGAGTTAGTTTTCTAGTTTTAATCTTTCTCCCCAAAGTATTGTTTAATCAAGACCCCCATCCATGCAAAAAAAAAGGAAATTAGTAGATTCACAGTTTGACTTGGTTCACCTCAAGGTTGTTAGTCATCTCATTGTGTGGATCTAATTTCCTAATGAAATAAAGGAGAATATGTTCATTTCTTATCATTTTGGTGAACCCCACATTTTCAAGATCCCACCTATTTTTCTGTTGTTTCAGAAAGTTCTTAGATCTCTTCCTAATTATTATAGTGAAAAGGTATATGCTATTGAGAAAGTTGAAAATTTTAATACTTATTCTAGAGATCAGTTTCTTGGTACACTAACTTCATTTTAAATGAGAAAGCTTGGTTTTAAAATTGGTACAAAAGTGGAGACTACTTTCAAAGATGGAAAATCTTAAAACATTGAAGATTATGATGATGATAATCCTGATAATGTGGAAGCTAAATTTGTAAGAAGAATGAAAAAGGGCACTAGTAAGTACAAAGGTAAACTACCTTTCAAATTTTTTAGCTATGGAAATATAGGTCACTATGCTTCAAGATGTCCAAACAAAGTTGTGAACAATAAAATTAAGGAGAACAAAGGAAAGATTATTAAAATAAGTTACTATGTTAGAGAAGATGCTGGTATTTTTGATGATGAATCTAATTGCAATGATATTGATGAAAATGAATGCTTATTGTTAGCTTTAAAAGATGAATCTCCTTCTGCTAACTCTAAAATTTGTGTGAAGGAAAGTGTTTTGGAGAAGAAGGATAAGGTTGAAGGTACTTTGGTTTTTGATTTTAATGTTAAATAGGATAAGAACTACTGGGTTGTTGATAGTCAATACTCTAATCACATGACCAGAGGAAAAAGTAAGTTTTTTAAACATAAAAAGTATGATGAAGGATTAGTTAAATTTAGAGATGATTCAAGAGATAAAATTTGTGGAATAGGTTTAATCAATTTTGGTGCCAAGCATAACATTGAAGATGTTTACTATGTTAAAGGATTAAGGAATACTCTTTTGAGTGTTGGAAAAATGTGTAGTAAAGGATATAATCTTGTGTTTAAGGATGAAATATGTGAGATCACAAAAGGGTTTGAAACTCTTATTATTGTTGGTAAGAGGACAAATGGAAATATCTATCAGCTCAAGGATGCTAATATTCATTTCTTTATGTCTAGATTAATGATAGTTGGTTATGGAAATAGAGGATGTGTCACATGAATTTTGACAATCTAGTTAGAATTAGTTCATTTCATGTAGTGAGAGACCTACTAATAATTACAAAGCCTATCAATGTCATTTGCAAAAATTGTCAATTTGGAAAACAAATAAGGAGTATTTTCAAAGGAAAGGAATAATCTGCTACTAGATTACTAGAATTAATACATACAAATCTTTGTGTTCCTACAAGGTGATAGGTATTTCATGCTTTTGATTGATGAATACTCTAGAATAACATGGGTTACTTTTCTTAGAGAAAAAATTGATGCTCTAAATAGATTCAAAGCATTTGAAGCTATGATTGAGAATGAAATGGATTTAAAAATAAAATGTTTGAGGTCTAATAGAGGTGGAGAATTCCCCTCCAATGATTCTAACATGTTTTTTGAAGTCCATGGAATAAAGAGGCACTTGTTTTCCCCTAGAACTCCTCAGCAGAATGGAGTAGTTGAAAGGAAAAAAAATACTGTTCAAGAAGCCGCAAGGACTATGATAAAAGAAGCTAGCCTATCAGACATCCACTAGAGAGGAGAAATTCATACTATTGTTTACATGCTTAATAGATTTTAAGCCAAATATAACAACACAAAGACTCCCTATGAGTTGTGGTATGGAAGGATTCCTACTGTCAAGTACTTTAGAGTGTTTGGAAGAAAATGTTATACCAAAAGAGATGAAGAAAACTTATGAAAGTTTGATGCAAGGTTTGATGAAGGTATCTTCCTTGGATATTCTACTAAAAGAAAAGCTTACAAATGTCACAAAAAGGCTAAGAAATATTGTTGAAAGTGCAAATGTTAAGGTTGATGAATATTTACATAATTCATTTTATATAAATGGATGTGTCAAATGAACCTGCTTATGAAAAAGAAGAAAAAGATAATGAAAAAGAAGTACATAACGAAGAGGAAGAAGCTCTGAAAAAGACCCCTAAGACCCCTAAGACCCCTAAGACCCCTAAGTATGTTCAAATAAATTATTCTTAAGAAAATATCATTGCAGATAAGAGGAAAGTAGTATTGATAAGAAGCGGAGCTGTTGAAGTTGAGGTAAATATATGTTTACTCTCTAAAATTAAACCTAAAATAGTAAGTGAGTCATGTAAATATGAACATCAGATGAAGAAAATGGAAGAAGAACATATGTATATTAAGAAAAATCAAACTTGGGAATTGGTTCCAAGACTGGAAAACAAGAACGTGTAATTGGAACTAAGTGGGTATTCAGAAACAAACTGAAGAGAATGGAGAAGTGGTAAGAAATAAAGCAAGGCTTGTGTGTAAGGGTTACTCACAAGTAGAAGGAATAGAATTTGAGGGAACATTTTCTCTGGTGGCTAGGATGGAAGCAATTAATTTTTTTTTGAAATTTTTAGGATACAAGGACTTTAAAGTTTATCAGATGGATGTGAAGTCTACTTTTTGGAATGGTGAGTTGGAAGAAGAGGTTTACATGGAACAACTAGAAGGATTTTAATTATCAGGTCAACTAGATATGGTTTGCATATTAAAAAAGGTATTGTATGGATTGGTTTAAGCTCCTAGAGCTTGGTATGCAAGATTGGATAAATATTTGATACAACAAGGGTTCAGTAAAAGCACCAAAGATAGCAATCTTTACTTCAAAATTGAGGAAGATAAAATATTGATAGTAGTTGTGTATGTGGACAATATTATCTTTGGAGGAAATGTAGATATGTGTAAGAAATTTTTAGAAGAGATGTAGAAAGAGTTTGGGATGTCAATGATTGGAGAGATGAATTTCTTTCATGGGCTACAAATAAATCAAAAAAACAAAGGTATATTCATTTCATAGTCAAAGTATGTCAAAGAGATGTTGAAAAATCTTGGAATGGAAGACTCCAAATGAGTATGTACTCCTATGGTGACTGGCTACAAATTGAGCAAGGATGATGAATGACCTAAGGCTGATCAGAGAAAGTATAGATCTATGATTGGTGGATTGCTATATCTAACTACTACTAGACAAGATATCATGCATGTGGTTTGTATTGCAGATAGATGTCAACAAATTCCTAAAGAAACACATGTTGCGGCAGTGAAGAGGATATTCAAGTATTTAAAAGGAACTCTGGATTATGGTTTATGGTATCTTAAGGATACTGATTTCACAAATTAAGTGCATACATAGTTACATATTGGGTTGGTTGTGTTGATGATAGGAAAAGTACAAGTGGTGGTGCATTCTTTCTTGGATGTAGATTGGTGTCATGACTGAGTAAGAAGCAAGATTCAGTTTCTTTATCCACTTTAGAGGCTGAGTATATTGTAGACACATCTTGTTGCACACAATTATTATGGATGAGACTGACATTAAAGGATATTAGAGTAATGTATGATGAGACCATTTCTATCTTTTGTGATAATACAAGTGCGATTAACATTTCAAAAAATCTAGTGATGCATTCAAGGACAAATCATTTATCAATCTGGTATCAATTTATGAGAGAGAAGGTTATGGAGAATGAGGTGAAGCTTGAATATGTACCTACAAAGAATCAGATTGCTGACATATTCACTAAGGCTCTTCCTAAGGATACTTTTGAGTATCTTCACAAGAAGTTGGGAGTTATTTCCCCTCCTTTGAACTAGATACATATGGAGATGCATCAGTACAATGGATCTATGGATTCATCTCTTGTCTGGACTAATGTTGGTGGCTACCTCTTAGGGGGAGTAGGTAGTATCATTGTTACAGTAAGGAATATATGTTGTCATTGTGTAGAATTGCTGATTTGATTGGATGTACTCCTAAGGGGTAGTATTCAAAGTAAGTATCTTGGTTCAATGTCAAAGGGGGAGAACAATGAAAAATAATTTATCCTTTTCCATTGATGTCAAAGGGGCAGAAAGAATCATGTGAAAAATTTTATGTACATAGGGGGAGAGAAAGTAAAAGAAAATCATGAGAGAGTGTGTTTAGAGATGTTGTATCTTTGATGGTTTTTCACATCATGTGTTGCCGGAGAGATTGTTGCAAGTGTATAAAGGTGTTGTCATTTATGTAAACAAGTTGGTGTTTTCATTTATTTCAAATATGTGTTGAGGAAGGTTGTTGCATTATGAACATGTCAAGGATATTGAGAAAATTATAAGAAAAGAGGGAAACAATTTGTTACATTTTGTGTGCATGTATAGTTGAGATATTAAGGAAGTGTTGTTAGTACATGGAGCTATCCTTATGTTGTAGTGTCTGGAGATATGTTGGAATGAATTAATGTGCTAAGATGGTGCCTTTGGTACTTGGTTTCAAAGTTCTTTTGAGAAATTTTGATAAATAGAAAATAGTGTTGTGTTAGTGTGTAGAATGTGCTCTGGGATGTTCTCTATTTTTTTTCTGTGTTGATGCTATACATGTGCATATCTGATATGTTGCTCAAGGTTGTTAGTAGTTTCTATATCTAGAGCTTATTTTTTTGGATCGTTGTGCAGAGCGAGATGTGTTCATCAGTATGTGAAGTAGGTTTTTAATGTTGATTGCTATGGTATGGGAGAAATGTATTTACTCTAAATTTATTTGCAATTTGGTTTCAAGTTGTGTGGATCTAGGAAGTTTCTTATGTTGTTTATATATATTAGAATTCAATTTTTCTCTTAATTTGGTGTAGTAAAATGTGTGTTTCATGTGTTAATGTGCATATAAGATTAACTGGATGTTCTGGGTTGAAGTATTTCTATGATGCGAGTTTGGAAAAAATATTTGTTGGATCTCAAGTGGTTCATAGATTTTTCTAGATCATAAAAAATATATTTGTGTGGTTCTTGTGTCATCCTGATCAAGTGGGAAGTGTGTGCTTAATTGTTTTATGGTGTTTACCATGGGTAATGGACACCTTGGTGTTAACACTTCATGTGAAGCTGTTTCAAAAATTGTGGAAGTGTGTTGAGGTTTGTTAGGACAAATTTGGGTCCTAACTAAGGATTTATATGGGTTTCCTTTATTCCTATCCATTGACGGAATGTTTGGGTGTCGACCTAATTTTAGATTATAAATGTAAAGAATTTTTGGTTGACCTTGGAGAAGGTTTTCAAGGTTGAAGATGGTATAAATAAGATTGGTGTTGTCAAAAGATATGAAGATAGATGCAAGATAGATGTGAGTGATGACTATGGTGCGAATTGTAGAATTATAGATGCAAATTTGAGCAAAGGAGTATGAACTTGAAAGTGTTGTACTTCTAAAGGTGGTGAACTGAAGGCATCCATAATCTTTCAAACAAGGCTATTAAAGTGTTGGAGTAATTGTGGTGGGTTCCTTATTACATTGAGATAGTGTTCTCAATGTAATATTTCTCTTCTATCTTCTTTTCATATTCTAAGTAGTGAGCTTTGGTTGTGAGCCCTATTAGACAATGTGTCCTATTCTGGCAGTGAGCCAGCCTTGTACTAGTTTTGCAATTACTTATACTGTGAGCTAATCCTCACCGTGGTTTTCCATCATTGGGTCTTCCATGTAAATCTGGTGTTCTCTTATGTATGGTGTTGTTATTTCAATTTTTTCTATCTGCATTTCAAGATTAATCACTTTAATAGAATAAGGTTTTAATGAATTCTTTTGGATCTGATTACTGTTGAGGGTCTTGATGTTTTAATTTGATACAACTGATTCACCCCACTCTCAGTTGTCTTATTCATTCAACAAATTTTTATTGTCAATCAAATTTTCCACATCATTTGGTTGCACACTAGGAGGAATGACATTTTTTTATAAAGCATGTTGAAGCATGTCATGGTAAGTAGGTGATGTTTGAATCAAATCCCAAAGGGAGATCTTAGTAGGAGTGTTAATAAGTTTCTCAATAAGATCAAATTATTTACCACTACATTGCAAAATTTTAGGTGTAGGTGGGAGATATGGTTGAAGAAATGGGATGGATGCTAGAGTTTGTCTTGGTTTCTTATTGTTTCTAGTGTTATATGTGGGTGGGTGCATGAAGTTGGGTACCAATTTTCTAGCCACTTATGAATTTAAAAAAAAAAACGCGCTTGCATTATAACATGAGCGCGGTATTTCACATTAAAAACAAAGAAAAAAGTGAAATTATTTTCAGCGGAATACCAATACAAAGGCTTGGAGACGTCGCCAACAAGGCTAGAACGTGTTTTTGCAAATTCTACAATTTTTTCACATAATCGAGTTCGTGCTCACCATCAGGATTGCATCTAGTTCAATATTGACAAAATAAAACACATGGGTAATGTTAGGTTCTCTTTTAGCTATCCAACAATGTAATTTTTTTCACTTTTTAACAATGTTAAGCCTTTTCATCCATAATTTCTTTTGTTTGTATGTCTCTTTTTTTCCAAAAGCGGTGTTTAAGTGTCTTTTTTGTTATAAATTAACCACATTCATCAAAATTTCAAATAAATTGTCCCCATTTTTAGAAACTAAGACTCCATTCTACAAAAAATTTTAAAATGAAAAAAAAAAATCAATAATTTTAAAAATTGTAGAACCACGGTAAAGGTCGCTTTTCAAGAAGTGCCCACTTAGAAAATTAGTAAAAAATCAAATATTCATTAAAAATTTATCAGAAAAATTGTGCATCAACTAGATACTGTTAGCTAACTTTTGACCGTAGTGATTTTAAAAATGCTACAAAAAATTTCACCGTGCTTTCGAGGTTACCAAGAGTTGCTTATGTTATGTTTTCGACAAAAGAAACAACACCAATTTCTGTACATCCCTCTTTTGAACCCCTTAATCTCAACAATTTTCAAAATAAATTAGTAGTTTAGAAAGTAGACTCGGAGCACTTCGATCCTTGTTTTTGTTTCATCTCAAAATTTTGATTGTAACTATCCTCAATTTCACGTTCAAGGTCAGCATTTCCTGATTTCAGAAAAAAAGTGGCCACTTAAGCCCCCTTTTTGGGAACCAACTTGGGGCAGTTACCCATGTATGAGCTATAGTATGATAAATTGGTTTAGGAGGTCTTATAATGAGAGGTGAATTAACAAGTCCAATAATTAGAGGACTCCTAGGAAGTTCAAAAGGAATCTTAGGAGACCCAATGATTAGA